>VYZV01000018.1:47028-57916 GCA_013401275.1 Pandion haliaetus
CTCGGGGGCCCCCCCCCCCCCCCCAACCTCCTTAAAACCATCTGCATAAGAGACAAAACACCTCTACAGGAGCTGCTCGCTCCACTTTTGAGGCCAGAAGGCAAAATTTAACATAGTTGCGTTTGGGGGATTTTTTGTTTGTTTTGGCAGGGTGGGATGGATGGGTTTTGGTTGTGAGAGGTTTGGGGGGGGGGTAGCTGTTTGGTTGAATTTGGGCCTAGTTTTTACTTCTACTTCATAAAGTAAACTCACACACTGACTATAATTTTTTCAAAGAGCTCCAGCCAGCTGGAGCCAGGCAGTTGGACCCACGCTATTGGAGATTTCTGAAAACCTTGCATCTCACTCCTTTCTGACCAAATGATAGTTGGTTGTTAATTATTCTGATTTTCCTGTGTTGCAAAGGAACTTTAGGTAAATATTGCATATTGGAAAAAATGTTGGCAAACCACGCAAAGCATCCATCACCAAATTGTCTGGTCTGGTTTTAAGAGTTCCCACTCATTTAAAAAATCTTCCTGTACAGCTCTGTAACAGCAGGAATGGGCAGCAATTCTTCCCATTTACTTAGCATTAAAACCAGAGTGAGATGTAACAACGACTTCTTAGCTCTTTATTTAAACCTCTGAGGTCAGAGGGGTCTTTTTCATGATGATTTGCAAAAATCTGTACAAACAATTTGAAAAGGAAACAAAGCTGATAATAGTTAGCCAATAATAGTTAAGCCATCTGTATGCATGGGAGGTATTTCCTGGTCTTTTCTGCAAACTCATCACTATTCTACTGAGCAAAAGTGCATTTGCATCCAAGATGCCTCAAGTACCTAATAGCTCAGCACACTGAGAGCTGCTCTCGAGCGCTATGAGAAGCAAAGCAAATTGGTAAATCAATGGAAGATCTTTCAGAGAGACAATCCTTTCTAAAGATACAGAAATGTGTTGGGAACTTGGACCTAGAAAGGCCTTGAAGCACCGAGATCCTACTGATTTTAAAGGAAGCAAGGTATATAGGCAACTGCATAGGCTACAGATTTTTTTCTTTTCAAAAAGCTCCTATGTCTGCTATGTGAGCTGAGATTCTGATTTCCTATAATAGCTGGTAAAATTGCATTAGTAGCATTTAGTAAACATTTTGCATCTAGTGGCCGACAGAACAGTTCATGAAGGCATGCTTCCCACTTGCTAGATGGGATGAGACACCATATGTCTAATCAACTACACAAATGCCACGATACCTTGCTTCAGTACGCATGGAAGAAATTTCACTTGGTTTCACTTTAAACATTTTTACCAGGTAATTTATCACCATATAGCATTATCTTTGGTGCTGGTTAATCCTAGAGGGAACACTGTGAATATCCACTTAGACAAGTCTAAGGCAGTTAGTGCAATTGTGCCATAGGGGTTATGCATTCTCCATTACACCAGCTCAGGAGCAGCAGATGCACAGGTGGAGACAACTCATATAGGACTGCATTTTTACATCAACAGATTCAGTTCTCTTGAAGCTTTATGTGTTCCCAAGTGAAATGCAACCAGAATGATTTTACATTTCTCGCTGTCACACAGCCGGACCACCCCTGTTGAAAAGCCAGAGCTCCGGCTGCCTCTGAAGGATGTGAGGCAATTCCTCTCACGAGGAAATTTAGGATCTTTCTGCTGACCATGGGCTTCCTCCACACATGGTGCCACTGCAGTACCTTCCCCCAGCAAACAGGATGTTCCTCCACTGCCTTTAAAAACTTTCCAAGAATTATGGGCCAGATTCCTGCAAAAGGTGTTGCTTTAACTGAATTAGACTTGGAAGAAATAAGGTAAAAGAAAAAAAGCAATTGCTTCACTCCAGGGAGCACATTTTCCCAGACTGCAAGAGCTCCAGCTGTACCACGATGGCCGATTCCCTTTAGGCTATGCTTTCTGGTGCCGTGGTACCTCACGGCCTTTGATAGATCTTGCTTACAATCAAGCAAGCTGCCTTCTGCCCAAACTGTTGGATTTGTAAGAAGAAAAAGTGCCCAGGTGGGGGTGGCGTGATCTTGGCCAGCTGCCAGACACTCACCCAGCTATTCTCTCCCCTCCTCAACAGGATTGGGGAGGCGCTGTGGGGAATAAGATGAAAAGCTTGTGGGTTGAGATAAAGACAAGGAAGTCACTCACCAATAATTGTCACAGGCAAAACAGATTTGGGGAAAAAGAATTTAATTTATTACAAATTAAAATAGAGCTGAATGGTGAGAAACAAAGACAGAAACTAAAACATCTTCTCACTACCCCCTTCTTCCAAGGCTCAGCTTCACTCCTTCATTCCTGAGCCCTCTACCTCCTCCCTGCTCCAAGTGGTGTGTGGGGGTTGTGGTCAGTCCATAGTAGCTTGTCTCTGCTGCTCCTTCCTCCTCATGCTGCAGTGTGGGTCCTTCCCATGGGCTGCAGTCCCTCAGGATAAACTTGCTCCAGCATGGGCTCTCCACAAGCTGCAGTTCCTTCAGGGCATGGCCTCTTGCTCCACCATGTGGGCCTCCACGGGCTGCAGTGTGGATTTCTGCTCTGGTGTGGTCCTCTCCACAGGCTGCAGGGGAATCTGCTCTGGCACCTGGAGCACCTCCTCCTCCTTCTCTCACCTTGGTGTCTGCAGGGTCGTTTTTCACACTTTTGTCCTCACTGCTTTCTCTGCTGGACAGTGTTTTGCCCTTTCTTAAATATACTTTCACAGAGGTACCAACAGCTGCTTTTTTGCCAGAACGCAGAGCGGGACACCAGGGAGTCCCATCCCCTATCCTACAAACTTCAAAAGTGGCCAGTGACCTGTCTTCAAGTAATCCTCCAGACCTTCACGCTACTCATGGGAAAAACTGCTCTAGAGCCATATTCCACTAACAAAGGCCCTCTTCCAATTTCTAGCCTAAGTTTACTCTTGGGTAGCTTATACCCATTTGTTCTGTGTCAACACAATTAAAATAGCTCATTTTCCTTCATACTGTCTACTATCATGATATCTGTGTAGGCTGTGACTACATTGCTTCTCAACCTTGGTCTTGCTATGCTCCTATTTTGCTAGACTTCTCCATTTCTCTGACCATCCCAGTAACTCTTCTGTATGGCTGATCTTTTTGAATCAGTTCTCTTCAGAGCCAGTGACCACAGTGGGGGAAAAACATGTATTCATTAAAAGGAAGTCCCACCAGTGCCTCAGCCTCACCTTCCCGCACATTCCTCTTTCTACTAAAACCAGACTAATTAGCAAATTAGTAAAAAATAGGAAGATTTTTTTCCCCTCTTTTTTCATAGTAGCAGCTCCAAGTTTCTGAACAGATGATTCTCAAATATCTTTCCTTCTCTCCTCTTCAGTTATTCCCAACTAAAATTCCCATGGAAACAGCTGAAATTCTGTTACTGGTCCCTAAGGGGGATTTACACTAATCCCATCTCTCTCACTCCAGCCATCAAGGTCATCTGGTTGTTGCTGTAGGATATGTAATCTTCTTTGGTGCTGACAGTGCCTCCTAATGCTGTCATCTGCAAACATCACTGCAAATATTCCTACTTTTTATACCAAGGTCATTACTAAAAACATTATTAATGGACTCCGTTCAGGCTGAAAGAATTGAGACAAACCATCTTCTCATCAGTTTGACCCTTGCTTGTCCATAGATCCTGTTGCTGATCACCACACCCTCTAGTTTAGATAATTTCCAAGATTAAAAATAGTACCTACTCCACATGGATGGAAGATGTATTTCCTTTGTCTACACAGTATTTTTTATTAAACAACAATACGGGTAAGTCATGTGCAATCACTTCCAGAAAAGCTGTTACGTTTTCTCCCATTTTCTGTTTACTTCTTTGTACTGAACCATTCTTCTCACTTATTCTGAAACCCTTAATCATAATGAAATCAGACCGTCGAGCTTACCAGTTACCACTTTTAACATTTTTTCCTACAGAAAATATAGTATCTACATTATATATCCTTGAAACACAAGATGTGTAATTATTTTTCCTCCTCCACATCCCAGCTTGACTGACTTAAACAAAACACTTTTTTTTTTTTAACTCAACCTTTGTTACGCGTTTTCCCTCTTCCTGTTTGAGATGATTTTAGCACATTTGACTTAAAATACAACACCTCTGCTTCTGTCATGTCATTGGAGCCTCTGTGGATTCTAGCTTTCCCTGCTCATCCAAATTTGCTCTACCAAAATTGAGAAACATATGGATCTTGTTTTGTATATCCATCTATTTAAATTAAATGGATTGAAAGTTGAAAATTGAATTCAGGTTTCCTCTTTAAACTGGTTCTTGCAACATCCTGATGATTACAACTAATCACCTTTGTTGGTTCAGTAATTCTTGGCAAGAGGATGACAGTGACAACGTAAGGTTAATCTTCTGTACCAACGTAACTCTCAGCAGCATTTCTTTAACACAAGATCTCTATCCAGATTTTAATCACCCCTGCACTACTTCAAGGGGATTCCCAGCAGAACCCACACTGTTAAAGTAATTTGGCCTCTGATTTTATTTATACTTTTCTTCCGTGTCTAGCTTACTTTTACATCTCTTTTTTGAGTAATGCATACCTTTTAACAACATACATTCCAGTCTCATACAACACACACCCATTTCTGTCAACTTACGCCTCAAGACAGCTACCAAATATCAAAGGTAGAGTCAACCCCCAGAACAGCTCTCCATTAGGTTTGGGGCTTTGGTGGTTTCTTTGTCCCAGTTTCGGTGGCAGGAGTCCTATCAGAAGCTCCAGCACTTACTTAATATCTGCCTTGCATTAAGTAAAATACACAATCAACCACAAAGATTTCCTGGATGTCCAGAATTGTTCTCTGCTTTTCCACTACCCTCTGCCAACTCAGGAATCCCAGTGCCCAAGTGACCCCAGCCTCAGGGGTGGTTTGCACATCCATGACACAGCACTCTGGGTCTTCACACCAGGACCACTGTAAGAAAAGCTATGTTCCGGGCACTTGAGCTTACCTGTCGCATTCACAGCTTAACAAAAGTATTCACCTCCCTCTCCATCACTCAGGCTGTAGGGCCTGAGTACAGGAAGGGACTTGGTCAGCTCATGAACTGTGCAAGATCTTAACCTAACAGTTTGAAGCTTTGAAGGTTGTTCACTCTTTGCAAGCAGGTACTGAAGTGTTTCATTCTCCTCAGCCGACTTTAAATGAAACCTTTCCATCGCCTTGGCAGCAACTGGTCTTTTTCCATCTCTCTAGCCTTTACAACTCAAAAAGTCCTTTCGGAAATCTCTCTTATAATCCCAAGCACCAATCACAGTTCTATCTATTAGGAAAACTGCAGGTGCTTGGGGAATTGAGGCAATCCAAAGGCTGTTACTTGCGCCAGGCCAGGTAATGCATTGGAAGCCGAGCGAGGTAGGCAGACCCAAGGCTCCTGCCTTGTTCTGTCAGTCCTGTTGTCAGTTACAGTGAAGTGATTTCTGATCCAACCCCTACAGCTCTCAGACATTTTTCAGTTGCTGCTGAGACTGTAGAAGAGTACCCACAGGCCACAATCTTCTACCCACAGGTGTGAACACTACTGATGCTATACATCTTCCCAAGACCACATCTCTTGCCAGTTTGGACAAAGTCACTGGGTCTACATGGTGCCAAATGGTGATAAAGTCACCACATTTTGTCACTCTGTGCCACTGACCTTGAAGGCTGGGTTTGGAGCGCAGGAGCACAGTCTCCACTGGCTCACTGGGGAAGGCCAGGTTGGTGCTGTGGCTTCTGCCTTCTAGGTACTGCTTGTAGATTTGGCTTATCATCCAAACAACTGCACCTTACTGAGCCCCACTTCGAAAAACACTCAATTTCAAAGTTGAATTTGAATGTGCAGGACTCAAAACTGTCTTAGCAACCATCTCAGGTATATGGAGCTCCCTCCCAGAGGAGACCAGCATAGCATGAAGCCTCTGAGTCTTTCACACAAAGTGCAAAACCCATTTCCCTCGTCTACGTTTCTTGTTTTAAGAGCCTGCAAGTGTGAAGACAGACAGCTACGTAAGTAGTTCTGTTTTTACTAAGTCCATCACCAGGCTATCTGGGCTTGTTGCAATGCATTGATTAAACACTCCAATCAGGGAGGGCTCAGAAACAATCACTTAACGGCAAGGGGAGCTATAAGGAAATTGCAAAAACGCTCCCATTCTGCAGAGAGGCATTATTCCCATTTTATAGACAGGATATCTGGGGCGGAAAGTCCCTCTCAGCCACGTTAAGCTTTGCTCCCAACACTCATCGTCTCAGAGCCATTCAGGCTGCTCTGCATTCAGTGAGTCAGTAATCCCAGCGGGAGGTTTAATCCATCACACAGACAAGTATTTCTACAGCCAGGCAAGGGAACAGCATTTAGTTACAGCCAAAGGTTTCTGTAAGGAATTTGTTACCAAATCTCTGGTACACTAACTTCTCCAAATATCTGCAGCTGTCCTTCCATCACGATGGCTCCTCCTTGGCCTGATGTAGGATGGGGCAATGCATTGAACCTGTACAAACCCACCAGAATTCAGGCAGAGATCATCAAAAGTGTTTTAATGATTAAACCATGTCAAACATTAACAATGCAGGTATATTCAGATGAGCCAAGGGTTTATTTCTAGCACATTTAGACAGCCTATTTTGAACAATATAGCTGCTGTACTGAGCTATGTAAAGACTCTGCAAACCAGTACCTAGAAATGAAGACACACGCACAAGCTTTGATAATGTAAACATAACAGACACTGTCTCCTTCAAAACAAGGAATGAAAACCCACAAGGCTAGTAAGAGAACGTATTAATTCCCTAAGAGATGTGCAAAAATTTTTAAAAAGATTTGATTAAAAAAAATTTAAATGTTAAAACTGGCATTTATATAAATATCAAAAAACAAATAAACTTGAGCAACGACCAGCAGAATGTCTTGCACAATTCAGTTTTTCAGATCTTAATGAATAAAATATTTGTAAGCCAAACTCCACCACGGCAGATACCAGAATACTGGCTTCGCAACTGACTCCTCATATATGCAAGGCAAGATTTTACAAGAAGGAGTAACTTTAACACGCACTCAAACCAAATCCTCAGATAACAAGCCAAAACATTACCGGTGATATACACAACTCACATTACAGAAACAGACATTGCCAGCACATTTCAGTAACATTTAAAAAACATCAGGTATGACTTGGACTGTTTAATTTTGCTTCTTTGGGGAAAAAACACATCTGTGTTAGGCACATTTTAAAAATGAAAATATGCTACATAAAGAGAAGTACAAATACCAACTTAAATGCAGACAATTCCATCAGAAAAGCATCTTTTCGTGTTCATTTTTAAATATGCTTTCAGATATGTCACATATGTCACAGACGTAAAACAGTAGCTCCTAGTATGTGGATATGGCTATGGTAATAACACTTGAAATTCTGCCAGTTTCCATATTAAAAACCACTCTTCATTTAGCATTTAAGAATTCTCAGAAAAAAGAAAAAAAAACAAGAAAAAAAGAAAAAAAAAAACAAGAAAAAGCAAAGAAAAGATGGGTCCACCCTGTATATACTCTAAACCTTAGAGACAATATTTAAGTCTTACTGGACTGTGTAAGCGCCAATTAATTTTACATTAGTGACATACTTCAAATAAAAAAATATGATCTATTAAAAAGGTAAAATAACTTTTCTATCTGGTTCATGACTGTTTAGTCAGTTAAAGCCAAATACACAAAACTAAATGTGCCATTTCCAATTTCACTGTATCACGTAAGAGATACGTAACATCGTGTATCACATACAGAACAGTAAAATGACCAATGGATTCTTCTAAATGACTTTTTAATAAAAAGTCAGTCAACTGAAAAGTTGAAACATACCCTATTTTTTAAACCAGTAATAAGCTTTGGGCCCTGCTTTTTAATTTAAGGCATGTGTGTTTATCTACTGAAACCAGCATCGTACAAATTACCTCTACAATCACATGCATGATCTACAGTAAAAAAAAAGGAGGTTTAGATTACAGTGTTCTCAAATTGTGAATCATAATTCAGCACCTATCATATTGACTAGTAAGGCAACAGCAGTGTTGGATACTATGATAATACTCCCTTCCACAGTCTATAGCGGGGTCAGTGACAGCCCAGAATTATTTTTAAACTTTAACCTACTTTTATGTTCTGTATACAGTTTCTAGGGTGTTTGCACTGGTTAAGTCCTACATAAATCACACTATTCTAGGCAGGAATAGTTACAGTAGCCGTTAGTATTAGTGCACAACTCATTGTGCTTACAATCAGATGATTTTGTTGTTGGGGTTATCAAAATGGTTTTTCAGTTTGGTCTTCAATCCTTCCTTTGTTTCCTTTGTTTCACATTGTTCTCAAGGGAAGAAAAGCTGTTTGTGTACCCATTCACAGTGGCCATAGAGCCATTCTGATACTCTTTCCTCCTCGAGGATGCCTTCTTGTTGTAAGTCTAGAATATATGGAAAGACACGTGGTTTTGCTTAAATAGATATAAATAACCACTTACAGTAACTCAAGAAATCCAAAAGTAAACTTGCATCCATCACTTTTAAAGACCTCGTGCCAGTAGCAAAGTCTAACAAGCTCTAGCATTTTTTGTGTATGAGGCTACACTATGCCTTTCATTCATCACAGCAAGAGAATGAGTTCACCGGAAAAGAATACGGCCTGGTAGTATGATGGTAGCATTGGTAGTGTTAACAGTAAGTTAGAAACAAGGGAAGCAATTTTATGAGCAGACTATGGCAGAAGAATATACTCAAAGTGACAAGTGAGGAAGGAGGTTTGATTCACTGCAGGTGACTATCTCAAACAAAGCCAGAACAAGAAGTGGGTAAACGAGAACAGTGAGGAAAGTTCAGAGACAGAAATGTCAAAGAAATTTGCACTGGCCAACATGGGAAGCAAAAACTAACAGGATCAGAGAGGCTCAGGACACCAAAATAATTACAGACAGTGAAAAAATATACATGAATTAGTCTGTCAAAGAGGCTCAGTTGCCTGACAAGAGAGTGTTTCCCAAAATATGTGTGCGTGAAAATTAAATGGTTAAAAGTTAAAATATGAGTAAAAATTGATGAAGAAAGTCAAGTAATATTGGGAATATACTATCATGTTTAATTAGCACAGCCATATGCAGCAAGTGATAAGAACCACAGAACTGATTTTAAGTAGTGCTGGAAGATCAGATAGGGAAGCCTGCTATGTTTCCCCCTATGAATCACTCTTGCCAGACCCGAAATGCTCAAATGTTTCAAGAGATGTTTAAAATAATATAACAGAGTTTGCTTGTTTGGGGTCAGTAGGCTGTGTTGGATTGATTTCCTGAAGATGGGTACATCTTTGCACAGAGCCTGATTATGAACTCCTCAGAACAACACATACCAAGTCTGGATGTGTTCAGACATGAAATGAATTCTGTAGAAACACAACTCAAAATGCTAATTTTCCATGTGGAAATACAAACAAATGCCTGTATAGGTGAGCCAAAACCAGATTTCTGTATGTTGGGAGTTTGAGAAGTTTCCCTGGATACAAAACAAGCATTTCCCCTTGTAAGAGCAGTAAAGAACAATTCCTTCGGGTGCTTCACAGGTTCACAGGATGCTGTTTTATTTCAGACTGGAAAGCTGTTTCTTACATAAAGCTCTTCCTCTCCCTTATCTGCCTTAGTAAAATGCCTTTTTGTGCCACTCCGCTTGCTGAAATTAGTAATCGTTCTGAATTATGGATACAAAACATGAGAAGATTCGAAAATGGAAGGCAGACCGACAAGTATAGTACTTTAAGAACATATGCATGTTACTGGAAAATAGCAAAAGGGTATTTCAAGCATATATTTCTGTAAATAGCTTTCCAATGAGATACAGCCAGCAGAATGCTACAAAGAGTCAATGAATATTACTTTTACCTGAATATAGAAATTTGTGAAGAGGATAATCAAAGAAATCATATAAGAAATCTGGAAATACAGCCACCCCTGAGGAAATGCACATGGCCAAACAACACCACAGCTGGTCTGGAAGATTGTCAGGACAAACTGAGTCTGGGGAGAGAGAAAAAAAGAAAAATGAAGAACATTAATGCAAGAAGGAAAAAAAACCATTAGTGACCAAAATCTTATTAGTTATTTCCAAAACAAGTACAAAATATGTAATACTTTGTGTTTGACAAGTTCATCTTCTCTGTCTTACTAACAGTGTAAACCTAAGTTAGCAGACATTCAGGTTGTAGTAGTCTGTTGTTTAAGTGTTTTTATTTGATTAATATTGTTCCATTTTAGAACATCTTATGTAGAATCAATTTATAAATATACTAAGGAATGAAGACCACCTTCTTCCTAGTGAGAGCTCACTGGGGCTTGACTCTACCATCCTAACAGAGTAGATCTGCATCTCACTGCTTCAGTTGCAAAAGATTTAGTGTCACTGGGTCTACACACAGATCCTATGATCCCCTCCCACAGACAGGGACTGTCTGACATACAGCTCCAGGGGAAGAATTTTTGGGGTAAAGGCTGCAGGGAAGCTGGGGAGGCAGGGAGGAAGACCAGGGTTTAATTACTTTCAATTACCTCTTTTGGAAAAACAGTTTGGGCTTATGTGCTGCAGAGGGACTTAGGCAAAATTCATCCTTACATGAAGGCTACCAGATTAGGGAATGTTTATTTTAAAAGGGAAAGACTGTTGTGTTCTGCTCTGCTATTTTGCTGCCCTAACAGCTATGCATGCAGAGCAGGCAGGGAAGTGAAAGCAGCTATGACAATAGCCAGGGGAGCAACTGAACCACCAAGACACTTGCACGCTGTAGCACTCAAACAACCAGGATGAAGAATAGAGCCTAAATCTGGAAGAAAAAAAAAAAAA
>VYZV01000018.1:57987-74652 GCA_013401275.1 Pandion haliaetus
AAAAAAAAAAAAAAGATTTTGAGAATCAACACTCGGAATTGCTGGCAGCAAATGTTATTAATCATCACCAGCAAATGTTCTTAAACCTACTGACAGCTCTGATAGGGTGCTAAGGGGGGCGGGTGGGGGGAAGGTAACAAAAAACTCTATCTTTAGGCTTCAGTTTCCACACCTACAAAATGGGGAAGAGAGAACACCCATGCACGTTTCCTTATGGTGTTCTGAGATGTTATACACATTGAAACTTGGTTCTTGCGCAGTATCACTACAGCATATGCCATAATGCTTAATTTCATTGCTTTTTTCACCTCCAGTACACAGCATTTGGGCTTTATCGCTGTACACAACAGGAACAATACAAATGGATACAACGAGTCCAACACAGAATTACAAGAGAAAAAAATCTGCCCATTTAAAGTGCAGGAGACCAGAAATATTGAACAGTTTTTAATAAACCATCTGCAACTGCATGCAAAAGTGAGACAGAAAAGCCATTGTCCCACAGGACTAGAATGAAGGGCCTTGTTAGCTGTGGATTGCGTTGCAGTGGTTTCTGGTCTGTCATCTCAACATCAGCCTGAGCAATCAAGCACAGAGAAGAGCAGCTAGGTCAAGTGGGCTTGGAAGAAAAGCTTCTCCCTCCTCCCTGGCTAGTGAGTCCCAGAAAACCCAGCACTGCGACTGCCAAATGCATCTAGCCATACAAGATGGGGAGGTGGAGAAAGATCCCACTGATCTCAGCACTGATTCGTGTTCACCATCAGTCCCCAGCTCCCCATCATCCTGAAACCAGACCAAACAGAGGTGCAGAAGCTGGGTTTCTAAGGTGGTTTAGGCACTTAAAGATGTAGAAGGTACTAGCCTTCATTCTCCTTTCTTCTACCCCCTGCCAAAATTTTCTAACTCAGTAAAGACAAGAGGACCTCATCACAAATACAAGAGCCTGCTGAAGCACTGAAGAACTAATCACTCACCAGCTGCCCCTGAGTGATGTACTTCTTCCACCACAGATAAGGACGCATTGCTGGAACAGCAGACAATCCGTAATAGGAGTACATAAGGACATGGATAAAGCTGTTCAGTGTGGCACCAAAGTAAGCTAAAAAAAGGGCAAAGGAAAAAGAAAGTACACTGCATTACCAGGAACACACTGTTACATGGAACCTACAAAAATAACAAGTTCAAAATGTTACTATTTAAAATATGTTAGTATTTAAAATATGATTTCTCTTAGAAGAAAGGCAAGAGGTCCTCCCCACCCCACCCCCATTTTATTTCTGGTAACCCAACAGAGTGGCTGAGCTGCTTTGCAGCTGTGCGCTTTATACCAACCTTCTGGTTTTGTTTCCTCAATTTATTCTTTTTCACATCTGCATTACAGCTTTTCAAGGAAACTGAGGAAGCTGATAAAAAGCAGGCATATAAACATGCCCAACAATCGATAGCTTCACCCATCTCATTTTAGGCTTATTTCAATTCCTTCCAGGCAGGAGCCTATTTTGTCATTTATAACCAAAAGCAACAGGTATCTTCAGAAACTGCCAGTTAGCCATTTTATTTGTCCTTGTTTACAGCACCTTTAGTCATTAAAGAAACTTTTAGCTTAACACCAAACTGTATAGAACTGTGATGACCAAGCAGAACATAAAGCTTGGAAAGGAAGAAGAAAAACACATCACTAGAAATAGCACAAAAGTATTTTCAAGACCACACAAACACAAGATAGACTCTAAGTATCTGCACTTTTGACTGTTGTATAAACAGGGATTGACTTCCCTGGAGAAGAATGTGGTTCCAGATGCACACTTTTTATAAGTTCAGCATTACTCACTCTTGTGCCAACAACATGAAACAAATATGAGTTTCTATGTTGTTTGGCTCAGAAAGCAGACTCCTGAGCAACCCAGCCTTCCTGAGCAACCCAGCCTCTTGGTCTGCACTACCAGTAGTTCACTTCCACTGGATTTTAAAAGGTTTCTCTTGGATGAGTGTTCAACAAAGCCAGTTGTCTATAAGCTGCACATCTGAACCACAACTGAGCCATGCTAATGCAGTTAGGAAACTAGAAGTCAGCTAAAAGCAATGAAATTAAAGAATCAAAGCAAGAGTGCCAGAGGTTAGCAGGATTTAGACACGAGACATGGAAATCTTCCACTTAAGATGCGTTTAGTCAAGTTCATTAGCGCTCAGGGGACAAGACTTTAATTGAAATAATTTGTTATGGCTAGTAGTATAATGAGATTAAACTAAGAAAGTAACATCTCAAGTGAACTTGACAGACACAAAGACAAGAGTCACTATTAGCCATCTTGCAGCTGAAACAACCTTCTGGTCCTGACTTGTAAAAGAGTATTGTTTCATTAGAGGGTCTGCAACCACCACAAAAAAGAGAAAGCAAGGTTGACAGGTATCAGAGCTGGACTACTGCAGCTGATAAATGTCACACTGCCACAGAAATTCTTCAAACTACATAGGCATCCCTTTTCTAGAGGCTCTGCAGGCAGCTTAATTCCTGCAACTATCTGCAATACTTGCAATTCAGCAAAGCAGCTTAATATGGGACAGAACAAAACCAGCAGCTGAAGGTACCAGAGATGTTTGGTTTGACCAAAAGAAAACCAAAACAAGGCGCTTGTTGCAAGTGTTCCCCACCATAAGCCCATACTTACAGTGACCACAAGGCACCCAGTTCATAACAAACCACCAAATGTTCAGCATCGTTGCATGGTGGTAGACATGCAGAACAGTGATCTGATGATTATTTTTCCGCAAAATGAAAAAGAAGGTATCCATGAACTCAATGAGTTTGGAGAAATAGTACCACCAGAGGACATTTATGATCTAGAAAGAAGGAAACAAGTTTTAGAAGCATTGCACATTGGGGGCTTTCAAGCCTTTTGCTATCTAAGTAATTAAAATCCAGATTCTGTCTTGCACTACTTGGATTGAAGACACTGCTGAGATCTGTAATGCTTCTGCCTCAGGTCTCTCCATAGGAGATCTAGGTACAAACCCATAGCTACAGCTGAAAACAGGATGACAAAGACTGTTTTATGAAGCTATTGCGGTGCACCTGAGGTGTCCTCGGAGAAACAAGAAAATACTTAACCAGAGTTGGTCCTGCAGTGCTCTCTGTAAAGGAGAGATCTGAACAGTGACCAGAAGAAATCATCACCACACCCCAGAAAGAGAAGGGGAGTCACAACACACAGTGGTTGGATACAGTCTGAAGACCAGGTCCTTGTTTTTTGACCTGAGAACACTTGAAAATTTACAGATAATTACTCACCAAAATACCAACCATGAATATATTGTAGATTAACTATTATGTTTGACAATGCATTGCCCATTGTATTGTAAAAGGAGGAAAAAAAGTATATAGTTTGAAAAAAATCCCCATAATTAAGTGTTTTCTCCACTTATACACAAGCAGACAATCTGAAACATTATTAGCTACAAGTCTTGATTACATTACCTTCATATCAGCTTCTCCTCCACTGTGTGTATCCTGACAGAAGAAATTGTATCCTCCTTCCCATACTCCTGTCACCAGCTGAGAAGATCAAAGAATAAAGTGTTATTTGGGGAGAAGGCTGCACCACATGGCACATGCAAACCTCCACAGCAGGTCTGCCGAGACATCTGGTGTCAAGGGACTCATGGGCACCCAAGTGTGGCATTAGGTTGAATTCAAGCTCCAAGCAGTGATCGAATCATAGCAGAGGGTGAATTAACAAATTCTTCCAATGGGGGTATACCACAATAAAAATAGGAGGTAGCATCTTATCTCCACTTATACCACATAGCATGTGTGTTTCGCACAGTTATATTCCAGACAGATGGTCAAGAAATATCTTTCCTTCTTGGCTGTTGATCTCATTGATGGAGAAAGTGAACAAACAAAGTAAAATAAATGTATTTTTCTTCTGAATATTTTTGGAAAAAAAAAATAGTTATATTTTTAAGAAATTTTATACACATAGATCTGACTACAGTTTTTTCAACTGTGTAACTAGCAAATCTTCACCTTTGCTATCCTTAACAGCTAACAACTGATGGTTTACTGTATTGTGATTCTTCATGATCTTTTTAAATAATTCATTCATCCTGAGTACCTTACATTCTTCCCAGTACAAGTGACTTCCTCAGCAGGATATGCCATTGCCTGCCTGACTTCCTGGCATAAAAAATAACACCTCAAACATGATGGAATTACTTTTAAGAGTAATGACCTGCTACTAGTCACAAGAAGATGACAGGGAGCCCATTGCTGAGGGGCTGGCTGAAACCTCCGAAGAAGCAAGAGGCCAGCTGGTTGTCCATGTCCCACCCATTCCTCCAGAGCAGAAGGAGAGGCTGAAATAGGCTCTGGAGGAAGCTGGGGGACAGGGCAGATGGAAGGGCAGGATGAGGGTGGGATGGGAGGAGGGAGTGGGTGCAAGGACAGGAGCAAGCTCCCCTTTAATATTGCAACAGAAGGGATCACTGGATGTTGTTTATAAAGATGTTTTTCCTCTTGGGAATAGCATGAGGAGAGGAGTAACAAATTAGACCATTCCCAAGTAAAAAAAACGAATTGTTAGGTATCCCAAAAAACATTTTAAAGGCAGAGACAGATATCCTGCACAAGCAAGTTGTCCCTTTTTGGCCTTAACTATGCTTGTGCAGAACAAAAA
Organism: Pandion haliaetus; assembly: GCA_013401275.1. Classification (NCBI taxonomy): domain Eukaryota; kingdom Metazoa; phylum Chordata; class Aves; order Accipitriformes; family Pandionidae; genus Pandion; species Pandion haliaetus. Next base: position 62,664 of record VYZV01000018.1, read on the forward strand.
AAAGCTTTGCAAAGCCAGTGGAACACGCTTTGTACCGTAAGTAATTTAAAATCATCACTTGATTAAAGGACTACAGTAACTAGCACGATTAAATGCTGCTCAGAACTGTGAATGGGAAGCTAATTCTAAAAGGTACACTAAAGATTATCGCTTAAATGACCTATCTTTTCCTAACATTATTTCTTTCATGCCTCATTTTCCCCCTACATTAGCTTTTAAAACACCCAGTCAGCCTAGGTCGTTATTTTTGCCCTTCTGAGACAGAATTATTGCCACTATTTAGGAAAAAAAAAAAAAAAAAAAAAAAGACATCTAGTTACATCATAACATATAGACCTAGAATTATCTCATGTATTAGAGATAAATCAATACCACCCCGCCGGAGTGAGAGCAGGGCAGCCATGCACATCAATGGCAGACCCAAGCAATTTCTCTATTGAAGCAGCAAAGGGAATGCAGCCATGGTAGGACTCCTCTCCTGGCCATAAGGCAGGCACAGCTGTGCAACGCACACCACTTTAAAAGTGGTACCCCACTAAAGGACCAGATCAAGCCTTGCACCAAACTGCTCTTAGGGCACCGAGGAAAAGCCTGCGTGGCTTCATGAGTGCCTGCCAGTCCCTCAGACAGAAGACCACATTGTGCTGTGATCGTGTTGTTAAGAGCTTACAGATGTTTTCATACAGTTCTCATAGTTGAAGGAAGTGTTAGCAATAGAGGGATAATCACAATGTTTATATTGTAATTAATCCAAATAGCATCCATCACTAACGCTGCAGTCCATAAACTTCTTCCAAGGAAAGGCTAGCATAGTGAAACCCAAAGAGCGTTCCCTGCAAGCAGTACAGGTTCACTACCTAACGTGTAACGCAAACAAAGGTGTCTGAATGGATCCCACCTCTCTGAAGGGCAAAGGCATCAGTGTGGCTACAAGTAGCTTCAGCTAAACTCGAGTACTCCCTTGTTTCCAGAAGAGCATATAATAATTTGCTAGGAGCTGTAATACTCTCACAGCCACAGGGGTTTAAATGACAGAAGCAAAGCAATGTCTGTAGGAAATGGTAACATCTTTTATAATATAAATAGTTAGTATAGTTACATAAATAATTTAATCCCTCCCTTTCCAGAAGGAACTAAATGGTGAAAAGCTGTTACCGCTGCACACAAACTGCCGCTGCTGCCCACAAACATTGCTTGGTGCAACATACAACGCACAGGTAATCCTTTTCCTGAGTTACCAGCTGCTCCTTTGCCTGACACCACTATTTCTTGCACCCACAATACTTTCAGCACATGCTGGATGGCTTCAGAAAGCAAAACCAATGGGCCACTCTGAGACCTGACCACGAGTGGTTCCCAAATGGCTCTGTTATGCACGTGGCTGGGTGTACAGCACCGGGAAGCTGCTTACATGCCACCCAGAAGGCAATAAATAGAGACATCATAAATTGCTTCCAGGCCTGCCAGAGTTTCTAACCTCTCCTTACAGGTACTGTACAGCAGATCTCAACTTGCCCAGCAACAGGCTGGTGGCTCCTCAGCCACCCCAGGCTGGAGACAACCTTTCCCTGCCCGCAGCCTCTAGGAAGTCCTTCATCTTCCGGTTAGCAGGAGCCCAGGCTTGCTAATGGCACTGCTGATGCACAACCACAGGCATATCTTCTCTCAAGAAATTAACCTGTCCAGAAAAGTCTGACTACGATAACTTTCACCAGAGTACATGATTTTTAAATGACACAAAAAGAGACAGCTCCTTCATAGGCCAATTAAAACAGTACTCAAAGTCAATGTTAAGTCCCTCAGCTTGGGGAAAAACCCTGCAGCTCAAAGCTGCTTTTGTGCTCAAGCAACTCATACTTCTTTCCCCTGCATTGAAATTTTTTTTATATTGCTTTCATTTTGTAATTCCATTGCTGAATTCTTTAAAATGCCGTGGCATGTGCTTTTTTAATCAACTCTGCTACCAAAATAAAGCAGCACACTAAGATCAGTCTGACTGGGCTGTAGGAGAAGTGTTACTGGGGAGGATTTTGTCTTCTCATGATAAAACCAAAGTCTGAGACTTGCTGGAGAGGGGCAGATAAGAGACCCAGCAGTGCATCACGCTGTCAAGGCATGACTGGTTTAAGAGCTTCAAAACAGAGCTAGATTAGGGTGAAAAGAAACAGAAGTCCACATGTCTGAGCAAAGAAAGCAAATGCCTGCAGAGATATGAAATTTTGTCTTTACATGAACGCAGTCACCTCAGGACAGAGGTAAGGGCTTCGGGACCTGTAGAGAAAGAAAGGGGAGAGGAAAGAGCAGCCTGGCAGTGAGCTGCCACCCGTGGCTCACAGTGCCATGGCTCCTCTTCACTGAGTCCCCTCCTTCCTAAAACAGGGTGCAGCTCTTAGGATGCTTTTCCTACAGCATATGCAACACCTCCCTCATCAGGAAAATCTAAGGCTTTTCTCAGGCAGATTCAGTAGGAAATTAATTTTTTAGATGAAGAAAAAAGACAGTAAAGAGGTGACTTAAAGTGAGCCTTCATCACTGACCAGTTTTCTTGAATGTAAGTCCAGGTGGTCCAGATCACTTGGCTAGTTTTGCTAACAAACACCTCTAAAATAAAATAGGTCTGCATGCCGTATAACCAGGTACTTGGCACTCTCCCTACTTTGCCAAATTGCCCAGCCAAGACTCGAGTAGAGAGTCATGGGCCCTACTCACAGCATTGCAGGACAGCTCAACTTGTGATCCTGGCATAGAGCAGTGACACGGGGGGAAGCAGTGCTGCCTCTGCAGCTCTTTCAGATACAGCTGTGCCAGCCAGCGGGCAATTAACCCCTTTCCTATAACCCCTCTGCCAGCTGCCCCACTACACACCTTCTCCACCACGCAGGAGGCCACCCCTTACTGCCCCTGCCCAAGGCAGGAGTGTTATTTGCCCTCAAAGACCAAGCACTATGGATTTATATGGAATAAAACGTTGTTTGCCCCTAATGAGCATCCCCTCTTCTTGAAGTAGGGGAGTGACAGGTCAGCCTGGAAAACCCTCTCCTGCTCCCCTAGGTCTGCCTTGCCTTTTATATTGTCTGGGACAAGCACAGCCCACTACTCTGTTCTGCTAGTACCAGAACCCAGTCCGGTCATTAAATGCCTAAATAAATAATTTATAGCAGAAACTACTATCTTAGGAATTCCAAATAAAAGGTATAAGATTTCTAGTGATTTTAAAATAAGGTTATATTATATTACATCAGTAGACCAAATGGTGCAAGTACACAATAACTAGAAATATAGAAACCCTACAATGCAAAAATTTTTTTCCCCCACATTATTGCATAAAAACATGCAGATGTAAAGGTCAGAAAACCAAGTAGGTCGTCTTTCTCATCCTAGTTGGGAGGATGCCTCACTTTAAAATCCTGGTTTGGTCATATTATATCTAAATTGAGCTGTGATGCTGTGAATCATGACCTGAACCACCACAGCTGTAACTCAGGAAAAATTCCAAAGCAGCATTTCAGGTGTATCATACACAAGCTAGTAAAGCAGCTTATTTTCAGACAGGTTAGTAAACAAGTTCATAAGTGGTGTTGTTTTATAACTTTCCTCAAACTAGGTCTGAAAAAAGTTTAATCTAGCTGAAACTCAAAGTGATAACAAGGAAGAAAACAGGGAGTTACATTTCTTTTTTGAATGCTGCTCTTCACCGTTTTATTTTAAAAGCCAGGATGTGTACTATAAAGTGCTACTGATGTGTGGCTAATTCTTCAAAGGCAAATTTGCATGACTGATGTGATCCAAGTGAGAGTACCGCCTGCTTTGCTCTGGCACAGGTAATTGCGGAGGCACTACAGCTAAAGAACATACCTGGAGGTGCAGGAAGCTGATTTTTTTCCCTATCACCTGGCCCTTCAGCTCTCTCCCTGCAAACATCAAGCAGCACGGTGTTATGTCAGCACGGTTCTCTACTTGGCAGCACTTTTATGGGATCAGTCCCTTGTTGCAGAACATTGCTTGCCCTCATATCTAGCTTCTAAGTGTTGTCAAATGCATTCTATTGCAACTATCATGAGTTTAATAGTTTTCATAACACTGTAGTTTCGTGTATTCCCATTTATAAAGAGAAGGTATATTTACAACAATACCAATGAACAGTTCCATATAGGTAATGTTACATTAAAAGCAATATTCACTTTGATGTAAAGTGTTTCCTATATAGGAAGGAAGAGCCTTAATATTCACTGTATTTTAGTCATCTCATTCCTTCACAATATAAAAGCTATTCAGCTGGTTACAAGTATGAGGACTTCTTCAGCATACCATAAATAGTCCTTTCTTGATAACCAGTTCATTGTTAGCAAGAAAAAGGCATTTATAAGATCAACAGTTCAGATCTTTTCTATTGTTTAAATTTATCAGCATGTTCTGTAACATAGCAGAATGTTACAGTAATTTTCATTTGGAAACTATGAGTATTATTCCAAGTATTCAAGGAAAATAGATTGGCTATCCTGAGAGTTTTATCCACGCTTAGTACAACTGAAGAAAAGTCTGCACTTGAAAACCCTCAACAACATAATTGGAGGTTAAAACAATAGATTATATAACTATAAGTAATATCTGCATAAAATAATGCATATGTTGTACATGAAGTCCACAGCAACACTACTTCTAGACAAATTAAACAGATCAACGTACAATGTTTTCTGGATTATAACATCCTGACGGGGAGGTTAGAAATGTAAGCCCATCAAGAATACAAGTTGTTCCAAGTACCTACTGAATCCAAAACTACTCCCCCTGAAAAATTAAGTATCAAAGTTCTTAATAACCCAAGTCAGTAATCTTTGACTAGACAATTCACTACACAAGAGAAATAACTTTAAATTTTAAATCACTTCCTGTCTAAACACTCATCTTGTAAAACACTATAGAATTAACTACAAACTTAAAGGAGAATCACAGCTTGGATATACTTCTAAGCAAATGCCAAAACAAAAAAAAGAAGAAAAAAAAAAAAGAGAGATTAATAGTTTTAGCTCTAGCTTGTAATCACATGTTGAAAATGAAATCTCTCCTTACAGAAAGGAGAAATACTTTTGGTTAAAGCAAGCCAGAGTATTCTGTACATTAAAGCCACACACAATTATTTTCTGACCACATTCTTATTTACACTGCCATAGTTCTTCATTTTCACTTTAATAAAACCCAAACAATTGTGAGTAAAAGCAGCTAAAGTGCTCTCTGGGAAGCGGAAAACTTGATACTGCCTAAATCTTTGTTTTGTTAGGAAAGAACGAAAGTACCCAGAAAGTCCAATTCAGTTTGGAATATATTTCTATGTTCAGATTTTAGATGTGAAGACTGTGTGCATGATTAAACACATTTAAATAAAACACGTTTTGCACTCCAAATCAAGCTGTAGTTTTGCTACAAAGTACTTTGTACAATCCACCAGCACAATCACGTTGAGCATGACTTCCAGGCAAGGAGGAGTTACTGAAGGAGCAGCCAGGTTCATGCTGAAAGATCAGGCCTTCACTTGCACTAAGCAAGAGAAGGGCATTTGAAACACTGCTAACCAAGCTCAGCATAGATGTTTAAGGAAAGGTTTAGTTCATACCATCATTAGTGGTAACATTACAACTATGGTTTTCTCCCCTGAGAAGTAATGTTGAAGAACGGGTGCAACATTTCTGCAGATGTTTCACCAGGTTTAGGGGGACTGTCCTTGGAGATCATTTTCAACATAAGCCAATATAATTAAAACAGATACTGCAAAATAACCCTGACCCAACCCCTTCTCTCCTACCTCATAAAACATATACAGAGAAAGCAGTGTAAGTCCAAGGTTGTAGATCACTAGAATACCCCTGCATGAGAACGGTTGCTTATTCCGCATGTACTTTGGTCCTAGCCATACGATTAGTAAGTACAAGACTGAGAAGATAAAGGTAGGTGTATAGTTCTCCAGAAGAAGCCATCCTTTTACTCTGGGGTCTGAAACAAACAAAAACATACAAACACTTAGATTTTGTAAGGGGAAGAGTTCAATGCATCCAGAAAAAGCTGTACCCAAAATGCTTCTAGCGCCAGAGTACTGGAGAAAGATGAAGGAAAAGCAGCAAGCCCATTTATTAAGGGCCACATTGCTAATTACAAACAACCTTTGCAAACACCAAGATTTTAGTTACGCAGTTGTTAAAGAAAGCAGAAATAATTATCTTCCCGAGGCAAAAATAGTCTTAAATTGTTACTGCTATTATTTTTAAATACTCAAAATACTCATTACCATTCAGAATCGTTCTCCATCTTGAATACCAAAGATGAGCTTAAGTTCTAAAGAAAAGCTTCAACAACTATCTCCCCCTTATTCTCTCAAACCAACCTTTCCCAATAGTACACACCTTATTTCCTCACAGAGCCAACAAAGCTAAGAGTGAAGCAGATACCTTTGTGGTTATCGGTGGATGATCCTGATAATTATTTTCTAATGAATACTAACCCAGTTAGACTTACGTATGTGCTACTCAAAAGGACTAAATTTTGGAGTCCTTGTATGAGCAATGAAACACAGACCAGTCTGTCCAGTCTGACTAACCAGTCTTGTTGGCAACATGTTGAAAAGCACATAAACCACCCCAAATAAGAGGATCTCAGGGGAACACTTGGGACAAGCGCATGATCCTTTTGAACCACAACTATGTTACCCATACCCAGCAATAGCACAGTATTTCACTCCTCTCACTAAAGTCGACCCGAAGGATTGAAACCAAGTTTACCAAACCATAAATGAACAATTCAAGTGTTGCTGGCATTCACAGCCCTGACTTAATTTTAAAGGAGTCACATGCGGATGCTGAATGTGAGAATTGAGGCCTTAAAATATAAGTTGGGAAGTAGTTAAGAAACCTGGAGAATCATTTGGATTTGTTACCTTTATAGCTCATTATTTTTAAGACACAGCAAATATAGACTATATGCCAGCACATGCAATAAGTTATATCAGAACATCTAGACTAATTTAAACGGGCTTAGTATGAAGAGTGGGGAAACAAGGGCACTGAGCTACTAAAAGCAAACAGAAAACACACTTTGAAGGATCAGAGGCTTGTTCTACCTCCTGTGGATTTTGGTCTGCGATGAAGCGGCACCACCACCAGAGTTTCACTGGGACAAAGAAAGAGGTAGAAAAGAGGCTACTTAAGCAATCAGAGGAAGAAAGCACATGCCACTGAGCAGCTCTGCTATGCACACTCCATACGGGATACTGACATTTAATCCCCCCTGGTCAGGACCAGGTAGAACAGGGCCATCCCTACCCTAGCTGGAAACCTTCACCATGAGGCCATTGCCTGTCCCAGTCCCATTGCTTCTCCCTTCCTCACGCTGACCAGGATTGCTGTTCTCCACCTGTACACTTTTTCCCAGTGAAAAACCTACCAAAATCATAGGTTTTTTTAAAAAGAATGGTTTCAAAGAAGCAATCATCTCCAAAAACTACAGATTTTTTCAGTGAAAAATTCCTTAGCAGCTCTAGTTATGAAGGCATGAGTATTTTTATCTCACCAAATGCAAATGAAAAAAAGATTTTTTTTAATAAAAGCTATTATTAAATACTAAAAAAAAAAAGATGGCAAAGATCTGAGTGAGATAAGTCTAAGACTAACAATATAAGCTTAACTGGTAGGAAGAAGAATAGCACGTATGACTGTCATAGGTGAAAAATAAGCAGCTCTTCAGGTCAAAAGATCAGAAGCATTGAATAGACTTTTTTATTTACTACAGAATCACACATTTTGATGCTTTGCAGACACTAAAGAAAGTAGTCACCTGTCAAAGTCAGGATGTTAGAGGGCAGCTGTTTCTTATGCTGTAGTATCTGCACTTAAATATCAGTTTTATTTATGTATTTCATTTTTGACAAACCTTACCTCTGGGACCAAGCCAAACATCAAGGTAGCTATTGATTGCTTTATCCAGAAGCTCCATTCTACAACCTGCTGAAATGGAAAGAAGAGGAGAAAGTTAGTTCTTCAGCTCACAGAAATAGTTTAATCATCTGAATACCATCTGTTAGGGTTAAAGAAAATACTAATATGCACAAATTGCAGCAGACAGACTTGACATTACCAGCATATATAAAGTACATAAAGTTTATTTTAGTCTCAGAAAGCCACTGGTGCAAGAGCAGCGTTTCCCACTGAAGTATTTAATCATGAATCTAGATACAGAGAAGCTTAAAATAATGAGTTCAGATTAACCTGAAGTTCTGTCTAATTCTGTATTTTGTAAATGCAAATACAGGATGACATTTTGCAAGATCCCTCTGTGAGGAGGAGGAGGGAGGAGGAGGAGGAGGATTGGACCTTGAGAAAGCCAGTGACATTGAAATTCTCAAATAAATACTGTGAAGCTCTTTTAACAAAGAGCCTCAAATAGCTGGCGACCTGGGGAGGAGGAGGGAAATAAAAAAAAATAAAAAAAATAAAAAAAAAAGGGAAAACTGGCTCTGCTATCATTTTGCAGCTAGGTGACTGATTACAGCTCTGATTAACAGCCCATAAAACCAAGAGATCAACAGTCACCAAATGACAGAGACGGCTGCAGAGGCAAGGGAGAAAACATTGCAGTTTGTGACATGAACATGTCCAGTTCCAGAAACCGCTTACTGGCAAGACATTACCAGATAAAACTCATCCAACATCAGTACAGCAGAATGATTCAAATGTCATCTGTCAGCTACTCACATGGCCAGTATTTATTGGTAGCACCTGGTGTATACTCTGAGGTACATAAGCCTCTGTACCTCCCCAAGATTAAAGCAGGAAAGAAGTAGTGACACGTTCCACGAGCAGGGACAATTGTACATGAAGGCATTCTCAAGAGAAGTGGGTCATTTTCTTCTTGATTAAAAAAACAACAAGAACAAGAAAACCCAACCAAAAAAACAAAAACCAACGCCTTCCAATTTCCTCTTTTCTATACAGAACTGTACTGAACTTTCACTAAAATTATTTTATCCATTTTTAATAGGATAGTTTTCACTTCTTCATGTTTCTCCCCCCGAAGTACTAACATTAACAGCAATTTTTAGTTACAGGGAAATAATGTAAGCAACACATAAGCTGTCAACATATCCACAGCACAAACCGAAACGACTATGCAAGTTTACATGTAATTGCTAATAACAAAAAAGTTCATCTCTATTTTTTTGGTTCTAGCTAAAGAAACATCTCCCTTCCACCTGTGAAAACCCTGCCTCTAGGAGATTTCTGATTTATGCAAGTAAAACAAATAGTAGGTCCTCTGGTTTTAGTCAGCTGGGACTGACACCTCTATTTCTTTTGAGTCCAGCAAGAAAAGCCAGGCAGGATGCAAATGACGTCCTCTCCCTGGTCCAAAGCAGGACTGGGAGCTGCCTGGCCCCTGCGGGGGCTGTGACTTCCCATGGGACCAAGACAATACAACGGGTTTGGATACATGCATTTACATCGTGTGGCCATCTGCGTAAGCCCACATCCCTTCCACTGCAGGGCTCCAGGCAGGAGGCTGATGTGCTCACTGAGGATTTCTGGCTGCACCCCCAACCCATCGTTTCCCACAGGGCTCTCAGGGACACACGCAGAAGAGGACCTTCCCCTCCGCATGCATCAAGTCTTTGTACCGCTCTGGACTACGCAAAGGCACAGACATGTCCCTGGAATCTGGTCAGCAGGCACAAACAGAGCTTGATTAAAATAACCGTGAGTGTTAAAAGTCTTCTGCAGTCCTGATTCACACCAGTTTTATTTTCGACTAAAGAAGCCCAGCCCAAATAAGCACACACTTCAGAAGAAGGGGCATTTTTGGGATTACATCACCCACCTCACCAGCTATGACACACAAACTGCAAGCACTTGGGTGAACGGCCACAGCACTGGCATGCTGGTGTCCTAGGAATAAGGAAATTTAACTGAGAAGGCTATGCTATGCTACCAGAATCATGAACATCAGGAATACTGTGAGAAATGAGTACATAATTTTGAAGGAGTAGAAAGTTATTCAGAGCAAGCTCTTCTTTTTTTTTTTTCCCCCCTTTTTTTTTTTTTTTTTAATCTATCAGCTATTAAATATCACCAGGAAAAGCACTCCCCAGCGGTTAATTAATTTTGTTGCTTGAAATCCCCACTTACTCAATTTGTCTGTCGCTCCTTTGATCCAGTACCGATCGATTTAGTTACGCAGCACTGCATCATCCAATAACCCTGCATCTGCACCTGACTTCAACTCCCCTTTTTGCAGAGAAGACCTTAGATCAGAGAGTTTGCTTCAAAAACAAAGGTTTGCTGTACAAAAATATACAAAAAACTTCAATTCAGAACTGACTTGGTCTATACTGTTGTTTGCTGGTCACTGAAAATGCAGGTATGTAAAGGAAACAACTAAGCAAGCAGAAACAAACTCCACCTAGCTATAGCAAAGACAGCAAGAAATGAAACTCAATGCTCAACCCTTGCATAAAACTGGAAGAAAATCTCATTCCCCAAGAGGAGGAGGCTTTCTGCAGAGATCTCTGCTTTTTTGGATTGCTACCCCAAAGCAGCTTTCTGTGCCAGCATTATCAGACAGCAGATTGTAAAAGGAAGAAGTACTCCTGCTGTCGATTTCCAGAATTTGCAGAAAAATAAATTGTTTCAAAAGGAACTTATTTGTGTAACAGAAAAACAGAGGGAAACAATCTGCTTTTGTTCCAGAGGGGGTCATGTGAAAATGCATCAAGTCGCCTGCCAACAGCCACACAACATTAAACACTGCTTCAACAGCAGCAACTACAAGGGTTCTTTTTTAATTAGAATAGTTTCCCAATTCAGAGGAACATCAACTCCCAGAAAAATTAAATCAGTGGCCATTTGAAACACCGTAATCTGCATGTGTCCCAATACTAAAAGTAAGCAAATTCTGTGGCTGACCATGTACATGAGCAGATTGCTAGCAATGCTCCCTTACCTAGAAGTCATCCCACAGCAAGGCACACTATTCATAGATTCATGGAATAGTCTGGGTTGGAAGGGACCTTTAAAGGTCATCTAGCACAACCCCTCTGCCACGAGCTGGGACATCTTTAACTAGATCAGGTTGCTCAGAGCCCCGTCCAACCTGGCCTTGAATGTTTTCAGGGATGGGGCATTGACCAACTCTCTGGGAAACCTGTGCCAGGGTTTCACCACCCTCATTGTAAAAAATGTCTTCCTTATGTCTTGTCTAAATCTACCCTCTTTTGGTTTAAAACCATTACCCCTTGTCCTATCACAACAGGTCCTACTAAAATGTTTGTCCCCATCTCTCCTATAAGACCCCTTTAGGTACTGAAAGGCTGCAATAAGGCCTCCCCAGAGCCTTCTCTTCTCCAGGCTGAACAACCCCAACTCTCTCACCTTTCCTGACAGGAGAGGTGCTCTAGCCCTCTGATCATTTTTGTGTACCCCCTCTTGACCTGCTCCACCAGGTTCATGTCCTTCTTATGCTGGGGGCCCCAAAGTTGGACACAGTACTGAGCGCAGAGCAGAGGGGCAGAATCCCCTCCCTCAACCTGCTGGCCACGCTGTTTTTGGTGCAGCCCAGGATATGGTTGGCTTTCTGGACTGCAAGTGCACGTTTCTGGCTCATGTCCAGCTTTTCACCTACCAGTACCCCCAAGTCCTTCTCCACAGGGCTGCTCTCAATCCCTTCACCCTGATCCTGTATTGATACTGGGGATTCCTCCAACCCAGGTGCAGGACCTTGCACTTGGCCTTGTTAAACCTCGTGAGGTTCACATGCACCCACTTCTCAAGCTTGTCTAGGTCCCTCTGGATGGCATCCCTTCCCTCAGGTGTGTCAACTGTACCACCCAGCTTGGTGTCATCTGCAAACTTGCTGAGGGTGCACTTGATCCCACTGTCTATGTAATTGATGAAGATATTAAACAGTACTGGTCCCAGTACAGACTCCTGAGGGATACCACTTGTCACTGACCTCC
>VYZV01000018.1:74662-91607 GCA_013401275.1 Pandion haliaetus
ACATCCAAAGCTTTATTCGTGCCCCACAGTCAAAAAAAAAAAAAAAAAAAAAGACAAAACTATGCCACACACTGCACCTCTATATACACTATTAATTTTTTCCTAACCCGCCTTTCTACAATGGATAGTAAAGAAATCATCCTCTCTGCTACCAAATTTTACCAGTGCAGTAAGGCCCCTGAACACTAGGGCAAACTGGATAAGATCTGGAAGCACTCAAGCTTACAACCTGAAAGATGCTTTACTCCTTCAAATCCAAATATTTAATCCAGGAAAACACCTATCTGATGTTTTAAACAAAACAAAACAAAACTACTGGACTTCCAATTCTGCAACACAAACATAATGAAGGCTAAAGTGACACCTTGCCCCAACAACATCGAGCCCCACCATTAAAACATTAGTTTTTCAGAAATCCTCTGGATTTAGATAAAGAGAGTTTTTTTGGACATCCACAGAAGATTTTGCATCCTTGTTCCACTTCTGGTGCTATAAGCTGGGACATGCACTATGCTCCAGGGGCCACCCATGTGTTTGGGCAGAAGAGGTAAGCTCTGTCCAACCACTCAGTCCAGGCATGGATGGCCCTAGTACTCCTCACTGTGGCAACCAAAAATAAAGGCCAAAGGCTACACAGAAATGTGCTTTTCTTGCAGTATATGTATATTTTAAATTAATTTATGGAAGTTTTTCATACAGGCTACCAGCAGAGATAACCTGCTGTTCTAATGCACATCATTACTCTCTGAGGAAAGTGCTACTACATACTTAAGTATTTCAACAGCTCCTGTCCTTCAAAGGAAATTCTCTCCTACACTTTCCACACAAAATACATTCTGGGGTGTTTATGCCAAAAAGTGATTTAAGAATTCTTGATCGCATTTTACTGTGGTTTCTTGAGTTTCTTCCTGGAGTAACTTCAGTTTCCAAGTGCAAAGATAAGGCACGAAAATATAAAGGTTTGGCCCCTGTCCCATGCCACCCTCGTTAAGCAAACCAAACAACAGCAACAAAACATTTTGGGCTGAAAGCTCAAAGCATTGGGAGCCTGCTCCCTTTCAGCAGGATCCTCCAGCTCTCACCCTGCTGCTCAAGAGCTCCCTGAAACAACAGATCCCAGTTTCCACATTTAAGTGTCTGAACTTGAGTTCCAAAAAAATCCCCAAAATAGGCATCTAAATAATCGTGCTGGCTTCTCTGAGAGCAATGCGCCGTCAGGCCTGGCTGCTCAGCCTTCTTGGAAAAAAGCCACTCTCTCCGTTCTTAAATTAGGACTTCGAAGCCTAATTTTAGGCACTTGATTTTGGAAATCTTTAATTGTGTTTTCTCGTTAAAGTGATGTTTCCCAGTCCCTTCCACTGCAGAGGTGACTCCTCTTTTCCCTCCTCCAAAAGTACAAACTATCCCTCCTCCAAAAACACAACGATCATGCAGCTGTTTGCTTTTGTAAACATACTGGAATTGAAAATGCTCAGCTGCTTGAGAACTTTAAGACAGCACCTATAATCAAAGCTGTCAACTGTTTTCTGTCCACTTTGCAAAGCTGCCCAGTTTCTCCTTTCTATTCCCAAAGCCTTAACTGCCCCTTGCATGTATTCCCTTTGCCTTTCAACTTGCTGCCAACCCCAGACTCCCTTTTTTTGCCCTTTTTGAATACCTTCTTAGGTCCCAAGCATGCTTAATGATAGCATTAAAAAGGACTTTAGAATAAATCATAGACGATATTGATCTGAAGGTGCAAGTACATTTATTTTGTGAGAAAACAGGTGAAGCACGAGTGCTGCAGATTTTGCACTTCAGTTTTGTTAAAATGCAAGAAACTATTTTTAAACTTTATTTTGCAACTGTATCTCTAGCAAAGCCATGGAGATCTTTGGCCCACCTTGCATCAGCAGCAAATCCTCCAGCCTGCTGCTGACTCATCAGGACCCACAGTGCTGAGCTTTCATGCTCACCGGCAGCACCAGCGTAAGGAATTTCAGAAATAAATGATTTGTATAAAACTCAGGGAAGCATAAAAAATGCAGGACAAAGGAGAAAAGCTAGTCTTCAACAGTTTAACCTCAACGGTACTTCAAAACATTCTAAAATGCAGGGGGTAAAGGAAGACTTTGGCCAGTTAACTAGGGGGATGATTTCATGCCATTACCTTTTCTGTCATTCCACCCCCTCCAAATCCTTCAGTAATGATTACCTTCATACATAAATACAGTTGTGGTAATTAAAGTATTTTACAGAACAGAAACAAATGCAGGAAAGGATACTGCAAAATGGAATAACTGATTGTGCTCAATACCCAATACCTCATTAAACCAGAATCTAATAATCTTCAGATTGGTGAGTTAAGACAAATCACAGGTCCTTGCAGTTTCATGCACATTTTCAGCAGATCTAAACTAGCCCAAATTAGGATCTGAGCATCCTAGGATTAGAACAGTCACATGCATTTCATCCCCTCGAAGTCAACAGTTCTTGCTGTGCCACAGGATAACTTTAGCCAGAGGGAAAACGCAGAGGGCAAAGGCCAAGCAGGAAGAGCTAGTTGGAAGCAACCACACAAATGCACCCATGTAAGTACTAAGAATTGGAGGAAAATGGTACACCACTGCCTCTCCATCCCAGAAGGATGCATTGAGCTACAAATAAAGATCTCTTGTGCTGCAAAGCCCCCCTTAGCAGCAGCAGATCTCGCATCCCTCAGCACTATGGTAAAATGATTTTTGCAGCAGCATGCATTTTCCTGGAATAAAACATTTGCAGGGGTACCCTGTGCCTGGCCACTGCGCTGATACCCCACCACCGCAATACTGGAAACTTCCTCGCTGCTGCCAGCTTATAGCATGGTGCTGTTAGAGTACTAAAGTGCAGATTGCAAAAGTATTTACAGAAATAAAACAGGGAGGAAGAAAAGGCAAAGCATGCAGGTTTATTCAACTGCTGTGTTTGTAATAGCAGGCAATTATAAAATGTGCAAGGACACTGCACAGACAATTCCTGGCTGGAACTTAAAGAACTGGTTTGTTTTTTTGTTTGGTTTTGTTTCTTTTTTTTTTTTAATGGGAAACAGAAGAGAGGATTTGTAGCAAACTAGGTTAGATGGAAAAAGGGAGAATATCTACATGCACAAAAGCTGCAAGCTGACTTTTTAGGAGGAAAGCCAAAGCACAGCATTTGCTATATAGCTTTGCTCCAAAGCCCTCCTCCCCAAGCAGTATGCAAGTTTTTATTAGCAGCTACTGTTTTAATCTGAAGCTCTGTCTTTTTTCAAAGGCTGTGCTGATCATGCAATTGGGAAAACGTTGCTAGCTGTAGCTCACAATGGCAAATTAGCCAGAGGAAGCCTGAGAAGCTAAAGAAAGAGAGCTGAGAAGATAAAGGAGTCAAAAGCTAAGGCCAGAAGGACTGCAGCTTTCATTTCAGGTCTCCTTTCTCTTATTCAAGTGCCACCTGCAAGGTCTGAAAAACTCCGCCTCTCCCCTTCAATAAAAGGACTTCTCTAATCGCTGTTTGTGCACTTCACTCAAACCAACTTTTTATTTCCATAAAAGAAAAATAAAGGTACAGTCCCCAAAGCCTATTTTAATGAGCCTTCTTGGTCAAAAGGCTGAGTTTTCTAACAACAGAGCCGATGAGACAACAGCCAACAGGTACAAAGGATGGAGAAGCCCCATCTTGCGTGACTGTTACTAGCAGCAGAGTTCAAGAGTACTCTATAGCTGCAAGACAGTAAGCTTCAATTTATTTATTGTTTTTAAATGCCCACGTCATAATTGCATATTAAAATTTAAAAGCAAGAAGTAGGGAAAAAAAAAAAAATGTTACAAGTGGGGCCATCCTCCCACGTGAAGCCTCATTTCTTCCAACACCCCACAGCAGTGGCACTGAGTCTAAGCACTGAGAGAGCATCCACCACCAGCCTGACCCTTCCCCCTGCCAAAACATTGCTGTGCCAAGGTCTGAGCCCAGAGGACATCTCAAGAATAAACTGAAAGCATAGGACACATCTATGATTCTTGGCTATCTGCTTTGCATTTATTAGCTTGACATACGAAAGCTTGCTATCTGACCCATAAAAGCACCTGCAGTTCTCCTGCACATGTGAAACACCATACAAAGCAAGAAATGGATGTGTGCAGATATCCGGTAAACAAGGTTTAGCTATAAAAAGGTTATCTGGGGTTCACATGCTGACTAGATACAGCAACCCAATAAAAAGCTGCGAAATTAGAGGAAGATCATTAAAGCAGAGGGTGACAGTCATGAAGGTAATGCTATACCATGCAAATCTGAATAGTACAGGGATAACAGCGCACAGAAAACCTGAACTGAGATGCCCTGCTGCTATGTGTAGCTACAACCCCTGTTTTCATGATGGGTAAAGGATACCTTTTGGAGGAAACAGATCACACTGAAAAAGCAAACACACTAGCCACCCTGAGGCAAGTTACAGTATGTTAAGTATTTATTTGCATATTTACTTTCATTTCCAGTGAGCATGGGGTAGTACCTGGAATGCTATGGGAAAAGTGAAATTCACTGGTGGGCCATAACACACAAAAAATCCCAACATGAAATACACTGAATTAGGTACATTCCTCAATAAAAGTGAATTTCTACCCTTCTACCTAAAGGAAGAAAAGGAGCATACTGACCCTGTAAATGCACACCACAGCTTGCCTTTCTGCTGTTTATTCATACGGCCAGCCACCCTATGAGAAGTCAATCTTAAGAACTTTTCTATTTTCTTGCTGTACCCCCGTGAGACATGAGTTAATCCTGTACAGCTGCAGCTGCACCAATACTTGGTGCCTTCATTTTAAGATGCTAAACATCATGCCAGACAGTACTGTTCACTGTGTATAGTTGTACTATCAAAAAAAAAAGTCAGGCAAGTGCAAATGACAGCTAGCTTTAAATAAAAGAAAGTACCAAAAATGTTACTTTCCCCACCATTCAGAGAATTAAGAGAAAAAAAGAAGAAAAATTACTCCAGGTAGAACTGTTATGCCATGGCATTGTGCTGCTCAGGACAAAACTGTGCTGCTAGGCACTCTGTTAAACCCTCTGCCTTCAAAACAGTACAAAAATAATACGTTCATCATTCAGAAAAGCAACTGCCTTTGAAGATCTAATCTCCCTTCCAAAGGACAAAGGAGTTAACAGTATGTAAGGCAAGATTTTGAACTTTTTTTTTCTTCCTGCCCAGGACTGACAAGCAGTACTGAGAATGAAGACTACATGTCCTCGTAAAAGGGCAGAAGAAGAGGAGATGGAAGATTTCTTACAGATGCACCAGTCAGATCATTTCCCCCTTTTCCCTTCTTGTACAACACAGGCCCCTAGCACATCTGTAAACAAAGTGTTGCAAAAACCATGCAGCCAGATGATGGCATTTATGTTACAGAAGTTCAGGGCTGAAAAGCCTGGTGGGTCCTGAGCAGCTGAATGTCCTTACCTGTGCCAGACCCGTGCCAAACCAATTTCTGTTGAGAATCAGCAAGTTTTGGGGTACTAAATCAGCGCTGCAACAAGGGTCCCTGAAAATGATGTCTGACTCCTAGAGTGGTTAGAAAAGAAAGCATCTCTACCTGTACATTTCCTTGGTTTGATGTTGGCAGCACTTTTCTGAATGTTACTTCATAAGAAGATCCTGCTCCAGGATGCAAGTACTGCAGTTTCTTGTATTTTATTCTTTGTTTTAAGCTGAGAAAGACCAACCAACCAATTAAAAGGAAATACTGTAGTGGTAAAGTTTGGTGTGATCTTTCTAGGAGCTTTAGAAGACTACTGAAGGAAAAAACCCCGCACTGTCCACACATCTGGCAACTGCCAAGCTGTTTCATAATACAAAAAATTCAGGCACCTGCAGAAGTCAGACAGGGAATTCCAGCAAAATAGTCTGTTTCCTCCAAAACTTAGCCACTCTTTTCTTTCATTAAGAGGCAACAAATTCCTGATGCAATGGAAACACCACTGCCATTAAAATCTGTTCCGTGGAAGGACCCAGCTAGGCTGAACCCCAGCTTTAGTGCTAGGGTGCAGAAGGTTTTACTACATTTGCTTCATATTTTCAAAAGCACTGGAGCAAAGGCAGGGTCAGTATTGTAATTTGCTATAATATATCTGCTTTAAATACAGGACAAACCAATACCCCCACAAGCAACAGACAAGAAGGGTACCAGATAGGCAAGGGGTTACCAGATATGCCGCCTCTGCCTCGCCGCTTGTGCAAAGGTCTCTCTCAAACAATGTCTTCAGCAACTTACTCGTTCCTAAAGATGACAAGCTCTCCTCCATACAGGCATTTTTGCTGCTCACGCCTGTTACACCTCATGCCCACGGGTAACCCTCAGGCTGACAGTCATCGCATCACCTCAGCCTTGCTTCAACTTCTCCATTCAGCCAGGTCCATAGCTATGAACCCATACCCACGGCATATGGCATGACCAGGAACAACCAAGACCAGATTTGACGCTGCTGCAAGGAATGCTTTCATTCCTTCCCTGTCCTCCACCCTGCATGGGTGGAGGGAGGCAGGGAAAAATTGAGGTAGCCCCAAGAAAACAATCAAGGAAGAAGATCAGCTTTCAGCCAGGTCCAACCCTGAAATGTTCAGAATACAAAGGAGACATTTTAAGATGCATCACTATGCTTCTGTCTTGAAAACCTGCAGGACTAAGGATGGTCTGAAGGCAGGTCAGATGTGAAAGGGTAGGACTCAAGGGGAAGAGGGAGAACAGTAACCATTGAGAGACCCAACAGATGGAGACCAAAAACAGATTTCTTCCAAAAAAAGGCAACTTGAATGTTTTATTCAATCTAAACACAGCAAAAGTATTCCAATAGAAACACAGCTTATGAAACAAAATACACAGAAAAAGATTGAAATAAAAAGCTAAACAGATAGTGAGTATGACTGAAAACTCTTACTACACACTGGTCAGCCTGCAGCTGAGGACCCTGAAGACAGAGGGGAAGTACCCCCTTTTCTCAGCCTTAAAGTATGTTATACAGTAAGAAACAATGATCAACAACCCTACTAGTGATATGAGACACAAGTTGAGTGCAGTAGCCTAAGACTAAATTTCAATGAGAATTTTGGTTTTCTGATAATACCAAACATTTTTTTATGCCCAGAGATTAAAATTATATGAGAAAAACAAATTGCTAGATAATTAGGAAGAGATTTACACATGGAAAATAAAAACTTTCTCCTTTACTACACTGCTTGCAGCAAAGTGAAAACCTAACTTTCAGTGTATTTGGTAAGCACTCATATTTTGCTGGGAGTGAGAGGTAGGAAAGAATTAATTTGTGTTTCATTTGCCATACTTGCAAAGCAACTCTTAAAACTCTGGGCAAAAGTCAAGCTCTTTAGCCTCTACAGTAAAACTCTGTGCGCATCTATGATACGAATGGCCATATATTAAAAGTTGCTCAGCAGGCAAAACCAATCCTTTACATTGTGAGTGCATCTATTTCACATATGGTTTGTACAGACCATGTAGGATACAGAACGATGCTTCAGGCAATGAAATCGCTTATTCATGTTGGCAGCTCACTGAAGTTTCCCCTTCTGGTGTCTCGCCACACCACAGCTCTATTTTTACTGCAAGCTAAATGCAAAAAATGCTTTTGTGCAAAAAAAAACCTTTCATGAACCATTTTTTAAAATATTGAAAGACAGTTCCAGTGGTTGGAGGTTATTTTTCCACAACGTTTTTATCTCCCTGGAATACAAGTCCTCCACACAGATGTGTCATCACTAAAATAAACAGCAGCAAGGGGACTCTTCATTTAAATAGACCTGTTATTCTGGACCAGGGAAGCTAAATGCTCAAGTTCATGGCCTCAAGCGGGAACTGGTACATGTTAGAGGAACAGAGGAAGGAAAAAAACCCCAAACCAACCAACCAGATTTGGTTAACATTCTGCTCTCACGATAATGACCGACAGCTTAGGTGGGAATTTGGTAGGGGTCTTGGCAGAGCGATGCTGCTGTAAGGAGGGATGTGTCAGAGTCCGATGGCCGATTAGGGCTCCTTCATCGGTTCAGCCCCAAAACCAGCCCTGCTCCTCTGTTCTGCAAAACAACCTCCCAGGGCGTTGGGCGAACAAGCTTTTAAAAGGCAAAGCCTGAAAAACAGATACAGAGAGAAATATGAAAGTGAGAAGAGGAGCAGCAAGTAAAAATGAAGGGGGGAGAGGCCTGGAAATGCCCTTAATTTCATTGCTAAGCTCCTTCATGCCATGCAATTGGCAACTCACAATCCCCATCACTGTAGGTTCAAAGATAGTCATCTCCTCCCAAGGCCATCTATCTCTCCTTCAGAGGCAACACAGCACTAAAGGATGTAAAGCACTCACTCCAAGATGATCATTTTTCATACACTGTAAATGGTGTTAAAACCTGGCGACATCCCCATGTTCTCACCAAGTGCGCCCTTCAGGACTCAAATCTGTATTTTAACAGCTTCCTAAATGTGTATTTTAAGACACAAAGTCAATCCCCACAAATGCTTAGAAAACTAAACTGTGCTATATGCAACTGATGCCTATGTTGGTGGAAATTCATGATAGCTTGGCAATTGCTCAACTAGAGTTTAGATTTGAATATCTTATCTAAACGAGCTCTGCACTGAATTTGGAAGGAATGAGCCAGATAGATGGACTTCAAAAAATGACAGAAAAACCTTGAAAACAACATTAGCAGTCCCTTCCTATACCTTAATGCAACCACTTCACAGTGGTGATAGAACAAGAAATCAATATAAAGAAGTACCAATGGATGTTATTTTTGTTCTACAAGGCATGGCCAGACTTGCAGCCTGTTTTTTCTTGCTTCAAAGGGAGATGACGATGGTTTTGGAAGGGCAGAAAAAAGGGTAGGGAAGTTAGAGGTTCCAGGAACCTTTCAAGTAAAAGTGAAGGACCAAGTATGGCCTCTGGAGAACTATTCGGGAACCCAATGAAGGCTGCAAAGCCAGCGGACAGAGCTACAACCATTTAAACTCTCACAAGTGGTCCAACACCATCATTTGCTCTAAAAATGGCTTATGCCCATGCACAATTTTTACTTACAAGCAAGTAGAGGCAGCAGCAGCAGCTCATGCATTAGCAGGGCAATGATCTACGCTGAAACACAGTGGCCCTTCTGTGACTACCTACATTATATCTTTTCTCCTCATTTTTAGGAACAGGCAAGGCTTGCCAAATGCAGTACTCCTTACTGACTTGCTTAGTGCCATCTCTCTCCATGTAACGGGTCTGACACCCTATATATTGCTGGTGTTCCCTCGCACTTGTGTTTTCCTCTAGCCCTCACACTGCATTTTAACCTCTTGCAGAAGGTCATGGGGACACCCACCCAAAATTTCCCAGCCCACGGTCAAGTCCGGCAGCTGGGGACACATGAGCCCAGACACCTCTGCCCTAGCTGGAGCAAACAAGAGGCTGCAGAGGTGACTGTGGTGTAAGCTGCACCTTCTGGGTGGCACACAAGTCAGAATTCAACAAAATATGAAAAAACCTGCTCAAATCTTTTGCAAGAGGCTTTTCTGCTTAGTCCTGTTAAGGAGCCAAAGAAAAATCTGTAAGTAACCAGGCCTGCTGGACTAGCAGCTTATTTTCTGTCACTGCCTCACACATGTTAATAAAACCCAGAAGATTCTGAACCGCGTTACAAGCACAGGTATTTTCCCCATTAATGAGGCTTCATGCATGCAATAATTCAAGCTCACAAATGTAAAGCTTAACAACACACCAAAAGGCCACTGTACACGAGTGAACTGAGGGAGAAACGCATGACGCAAGGGATAAATGCATGACCCTAATTTAGGACAAACGGCTGAGAGCTTACACCAGTTCACAGGGTCTGTGATCAGCTAAGAGCAACTTCTCCACGCTAGTACCGTGAAAGAGAAATGAACCACCAAACCGGAATCAGACATTCACCATAAGCATTTGCTACCCTGCAATCCATATAAGCATATACATAAAAATGCATGCACAACTAACTACCATTGTGTCCTTCAAAGACAAATCCAGATTCCTGTGTCTCTACCAACATTGTCCCACAGCCACCACGTGAGGTCTTGCTCAAAAGCATGCGAGCAGCCACGTGAATGAATTGAACATGTAGATGCTTTCTGGTAAGCACACATGCCACACACCCAAACTAGCATGCCATTTGAACTTCAGCATGCAAAAAGGTTTCTCAAGTTTCTTTTTCTAAAGGGCAGGGCAATGTTAAACAATGGAGAATGTCATCCTTCTAACCAGTTAAATTATTGTTTTTTAAGTCAAAGGTTGTCCCTACTGTTTGGCTAGGAGATGATTCTCAAAATGATGATTCAAAACATCAGCATTTTTAAAAGCCACCCGAAAGCAGGATATAATCCTTCAGGAAAAGGTTAACAGAAGCTTTCTTATTAAATTACATGCACAGAAACAGCATGTCTAAGGGGAAGCCTATAAAGATTAAGGCATAAAGGTCTATAGTTCCCCAAGTCGTCAGCATCTTCAGCGAAACCAAACCTGAGGACACAGGACCAGTTCAAGAACTAGAACCCTATGTTCAGACCCCTGTGCTGACAATTGATAAAATAGTGGCAAATGTACCAGTAGATTTCTTTTGCTCATTTCTAAGAGCTTCAGGACCTGATTTGATCTTCAAGACCTCTATCTGAATATGGATACCATGGTTTTAATTCAGTAGATGCAGAGGAGCTCCTCCACCAAGCTGCAGTCTGCTCCAAAAACACAACCATACAGCATCTAAGGGAAGAAGACATTTTCCCCTAACTAGCACCTGCTAGGGGCTCCTTAGCCAACAAGGGCACGGCACAAACACTGCCTTAATTCAGAATGCCTCGCAGCAAGTTTGTAATAGCATAAAGTAAGGGGGGTGGGAGGGGAGAAAAAAAGAGCAAAACAGGCACCAATGCAAACTTGCATGCTTATGAATTAATTAGCTAAACATATGGCCTAAACCTCAAGATACTAAGAGCTATATTTGGTTTAATAAGCTAAAACACATTATTCTGCAACTTACTACGTGTTAGTTTTCATCTAACACTGGTAACATCCTTAAGAACTGTGACACCAACAGAAATGTCCATCAGCATGCATATGCCTTAAAAGCTGGAGAGTTATTTGAAGTCAAGTCTACGTCCTTCATTTTACAGCAGAGAGCCTGAACTTGTGCACTGGGAGAAAGCAATTGCCCTCCAGTCACAGCAAAGACAGCAAGAAGACAAACTGTTTTCTCAGGGTCACAAGCAGGAGGGAGAGGAGCGCTTCCTAAGCAAGAACAGAAGAGGAATAGTCACTTTGTTCAAATCACTGACCCAGTGTCTCAAATGGTAGGGTTACCTAGGGATGAAAGACCAGGGCAGGGCAGAATTTGAAAATGCAGGGGGAAAAAAGTTTATTCCACGTTTGTTGTAGCTTTGCAAAAACAAGTTTTGTCTCCTGTAAATGTTAGAGCAACTCAGCGTATTTAGTCATCACCCAAAGGATCTCACTTGGCAGGCAAATGCTCAGGAAGCTTTGACACAGAGGCCAATTAAATCCAGATAACTTTAGCATGAATACAAGTTCATGGAAGGTTTTTATATTTGTATCTGCTCAGTATGCTGTTGTCATCAACAAAGCTATCATTAATGAAGCATAACCTCTACAGCTAATAATGCTTTAATAAGGGCATGCAAAATATCCAGATGCAAAGGGATGCTGAGACCAACTCTTAATTCACAGCACAAAGTTCAGCAGAAGTAGCATGATTCATTTGTTCTAGGAGAAGTGACAATTACACTTAGCAGCATGCATCTAAAATCTCTACACCTGGTGAGGGAATTTATTAGACTGCCATTGTGCTTTCTAAACGCTTGATGCTTTGTGTTTCATATGAGTCAACCATTTCATCGAGGAAATTAAATCATTCTCCAATGCATCGAATGCACCAGGAAAGTATTTACCAACCACATACTTTGGACAAGTTTGCTCTTGTGTTTGTCTACCCTGTAAGATGTAATGTGTCCTAAATGCCAAAACACAAATAGAGAAACCAAAGCAATAAATTTAGGAGATTAATTTCATTCAACAGATCTCGGGAGAGCCACTGTGTACACAGTCCACAGCAACTCTACAAGTTATTGCCACAGTAAGATTGGAGGCAGCACTTATTTGACCTGTCAATCAAAAAAAAAAATCTATCCAGGTCACTGTTTGCAATACCTTTATCAAACAGAGATATAACTGCTGTTGGACACAGGGAACAAGCTTCAGCACCCTCGGGAACCCAGATACGAACCACTTTTACCGATCAGCACTTAGGAACTCCAGGGATGTCAGCCTAAGCAATGCCCTCTTAATCGTATTGCTGCAATACCAAATTTAAACAGACTTAGGAAAGGCCATAGTAAAGCAATTTGAACAGGAAATGAGTTTTTAAACAGACTAACTTCTATGTAATTCATTGATTATCCTTTTCATTTGTCCTTGTGTGTGGTGTGATCTTCCATCTAAGGGAAAAGTGTTTCTGATGCTAGCGTGCATAAGCTGCTTGTATTGTGGGAATCTTCTGCATTTGTAACACATTTAAGAATTACAAAACAAATTAGTGACTATATTGTATATGACAAAACAGCTACAGATTACAAGGATTATTGTCAGTTTTGTGAAGCATTTAGATGCACACAGGGAAGTGTGCTCTGACTCGCATGCAGTAAGCATCAATTTCTTAAGTCTATTATGTAGTCAAACAGCCTTCAAAAGCATGTGTTGCATCCTGGAAGAACATCATTTTGTACACTGTAAAAAAAGGAAAACAAGAGCATTCCTCTAAAGAGCTTAGGCCAACATCCCTAAAAGTATTCCTATGTTTAAACAGCTCTATAGATCTCACCCCTATAAGACTAATTTCGGACACAGCAATAAGAAAAGGTAGTAAAAGAGGACTGAGATTAAGAGGACAAAATGAGCATGCTGTTCAGCTATGCAGGGGAGCTTATGGCAAACAGCACCATCACCTATACATGCCTCCACGACCTATACAAAGAGCTGCCAAATCTACGTGGCACTTTAGTAGTTTTGAACAGGCCACAGAGTTTGCTTGTGACACATCTCAAGACAGCATACCACCCATGAGAGGGAAAAAACAAAAACCCAAGAAATAATAGGTAGAATTATTTGTGGCTCTGCTCCTCAACAGTGAAAGAACATCCCTGCCTCTGTTTCTGAGAAGTCAGGGAACAAACTCTCAATGTCTGGAATAAAAAAACCACACCACCAAGAGCCCATTTGCTCCATAAGGCTTTCCTAGTCCAAAGGAGCCTCTCCGGCACGACCCGTCCCAAGAGATGACTCTGTGCATGGCATAGGAGCTCTGGCTTCTTGCCACCATGGCAGGAACACCTGGCCAGGCAGCAAGTAGAGCACTGCCTAAGCCATCTCCTGTGCTGGCAGCAAGGTGACACCCGAAACGCTGCCGAGCCCACCCTCCTGTCCAATGGCTGCCCCTCCCCACCCCATATGGCTCCTGCCCAGCCCACTGGGCAGCAGCAGGCAGCAGCAAGGATGAACACTCATCAGTGACATCCTTCTAGTGCTAGCTCCAAGAGGGACAGAGGGGACAACAGGACACAGAGGCACAAGGGTGTTTCAACATGGGACTGTATGCAATTACTGTTTCTCTCCCAAAGATTTGTCTCAGGTGGGATGCAGATGGTGTTAATTGGGAGACTTGCTTCATCCGCCACAGAGCGAAGGCTAGACCACTAGAAGACAGGCAGAAGATGAGCATTTTAACCTTGAAAGCAGCACCACCTTGATCTGTACAGGTGGGGTTTTTTCTGAGCTCAGCAGAAAGAGAAGTGTTTGATGTTGCAATGTTTGCTGCCCCAAAAATGAGGAAGGTAAAGGAACAAGGTCAGCCAATTACCAACTGAACGTCACTTACAAGGAATACACTCCCCAAGGGACAGCTCTGGATCGTTCTCAGTGCCAGGCTTTCCACCTGCAGCTGCCAGACTTGAGCACCAGGTCAACCTGAAATCCTAAAATATGGTCAGTTCCACCATCGTTCCAAAAATCTGAATCTTCAAACATATTTCCAAAAATCTGCTCCTAGCAAGTCGCAAAACAATGAGCAATCAGAGGTGCTGCCCAGAGGCCTGATGGATTTACAGTATTATTTCCAATTTACATTTTTTTGTTCCATTAATTGTATCTTCTCTAAGTTAATTCCTCTTGTAAACAACACAAAATGAAGGTGAGCAGGGAAAGAAGAGATTAGACCAGAGAATTCAAAATATTTTATTTCAACTCTGGCTGTACTAAAGGTAAGGAATGCAACAAGAGGAATCCTTGCTGAGAAATATGAGGACAACACCAACTTACTAAAAATACTGCAATAAATACACCTAGAGACTGGTCAGACAGCACATAAACTAAATATCCTCAATGATGCTATATTCAAGTACCAAATACACAGGAGTTTTAGTTAAAGATACTTCATGTGATCAGCTGCTGGTATGTAAAAGATTCTAAACCACACAAAGTGCAATTGCTTTTTAAAAAGCACAGTGAAGCGAACAGACCAGCAGCCAGACTCTTCCCCAGCTTGCAAGATAAAGCTCCATGGCATATTAATGTCACTGCTGCTCTCTCTGGTTGCATTGCTCTCTCCTGCATTAAAATACAGGAGACTTAAGTTAGATCACTTATGACAAATTCACTTAGCTACTTATGGATAAAAAACACAAAGAAGTCCTTAAGGGCTTCCAGCATGCATTACCTATGTAACATGTACCTTGTAAGAAATTCAGTAAAATCCAGCAAAATTCTGGCATGTCTTTTAGCGTCCTTGACCCATGTCAGCTGGCAACAGCATCTTTGAGCGCAAACCCACTCTTAACTTCAGGAAACTCAGCACAGTGGTCCCTTCCATCTGCTCCTCAGTTCATGTAAAGCTGGAAAGGGTTCTCCACCCAGCTGACCCCAGCCACTGCCAGGCACCACAAGTTTTCAAGGGAAAATCCTCACTCTATGCGTGGAAGTACAGATCCCCCCCAGGCAGAGTACATGCCTTGGCTACTTGCTGCTCTGAAAACAGATTATGTCTAGTGCACCCCAAATACATAAATACTTTTGTAAGAAACTCCAGCTTTCATTCCTAAACAGCATCAGATGACAATGCATGCCACAGGCTTATTCTCCCTGTCGCAGCTTCAACTTCTGTTAGCAACGGTGAGGACACACCAGTATTTATCTCTAGCCACGGAGTTTCCTAACAGCAGAGGAAACCTCAGGCCACGATTGCACCGAAGGAACGAGGAAGGCTTAGAGTGAAATATCAAAGTTATATTGCAAAACTTAAGCATTATTCACAAGTTCATATGAAAAATAAATAAATCCCCTCTCTCTGTGCTAGCAGCTTAATACTGATGTAGCAACACTGTCAGCCTGCATCTACAAAAACTTCACAGCTGCAAAACCCTCCATCCAGCTGGGGCCACCAGCAATAATTTAAGCCGACCACTTACGGCAGGCCCACAGCTGCCAGGTCCTGGGGGAGAGCTGCTCCTGCAGAGATAATGTCAGCCTGGAAGCAACCTGGCCCAAAACTCAGGCAAAAAGCTGTGCTGCACTGCCAGAGATGCCTGGCTGCTTGCCCTCCTCTGGTTTCAGCTGCAGGGCATGTTTCCATTTACACAGAGCGGTTTCAGGGACTTCCTGATCGGAAGCATCCTAACTGCAGCTATGCCCCTGCCTTGTTTTCCCTCGTCATCACTAACAGCCGGCCGAGCTTTTTGCTTGCGTTTTTCACTGCGGCCCCAAGTACTCTGCTGCTGTACAGAATCCCACAGCACCAGAGATCACCCAAAGAATTGAGAATACAAATTAGGCATATGGGGCACTGCCATTCAACCGTGGCTGGGACACTGAGTAGGCAGTACACCCAGCTGCAGAGGGAGAAACACCTCTTGTCATTGCTGAGCAAGCCAAGATGTTACTCTTCCTGCCCAGGTCTGCAAAACTGGCCTTTTGTCTGCAGATTCAGTGCGCGGATGGGTGCCGGAAGGCTCTCTGGAGTCAGATCCTCAGCTGCTGCGTCCCTGGGAGGCGGGAGAAGGAGAAGGGCAGAAATGCAGCCAGTGCAGGCAGGGAAGGAGAAACACTTAAATTGCCCAAGACGATACTCCGCATAACCTGAGCATTGCCAACTTCCAACGCTGCTGATGCCTGAGGGTTTCCAGGTGATGGAAGAGATAAAAGCAAAGTCATAAAGTTTTTAAGAAAGTCCCTGCATACGCGGCTGACGTACTGACACATTTCTACCACATGCCCTTTTCTACTTACTTCCTAATGCTTGTACTCTTTAATCATTTAGATTTTAAAATGGGTAAGCACCTTTTAGAAGCACTGCACATCTCCATAGCGCTAGTTTAATGTGGCATCTGCCCTGCCCCACAGACAAACCTGGGAATGACTGTACCAGCGGCTCCATTTCTAAACCAGTAACATGGTCAGGGGCGGTGAGCAAGATGATGGGCTCGGGGAAGAAGATAGGGAAGAAGATGGGGAAGAAGATGGGGAAGAAGATGGGGAAGAAGATGGAGCACACCGCGATGCACACGCAAACCCCAGGGGAAAAGACAGGTCAGGGTTTCTTGTTCGGAACCGTAGTAGCACTCGGCTGTCCCCCAGCTCCCCGGGGAGGCAGCGTACGGACGAGGGCTGTTTCCTCGCCGTTAAAGGCAGCCGAAGGTGGGTTCCCCCCTTCCTGCCCGTATTATTTCTCCCGACTCTATGCCCCGCCACGGCGGAAGGAGCCGCCGCCGCCGCCGCCGCCCGGGGATGCAGTAGCCATGGCAATGCGAGATTGCATCATGCTCTTGACTAACTGCACCAGGGAAAGACGCTCCCGGCGAAAACCCCGTCC
>VYZV01000018.1:91818-134325 GCA_013401275.1 Pandion haliaetus
GGGCGGGCTTGGGCAGGGCCCCGCCCCCAAGCCGGGCGTGGGCTGACCGTGACGTAAGAGTGGTGCGGGGGGCTAACGGGCGGCGGCGGGGGGCTGGTATGACGTCACGGCTGCCGAGGGCCAATCCGGCGGCCGCAGAAGGTTCGGGAGCGGGGCGGGGGGTTTGCGCTGGTTCCGCGGCGGGCTGGCGCTCGCCTGAGGCGCTGAGCCGCGTCCACTCGTGAAGATTTAAGGAAATACTGAGCGGCTCTTGGTGAAGTGAGGGTTTTCCCAGGCCGGGCGGTGGAAGCAGGAGGCCCCAGTGAAAAACGATACGGGGTCATGTAATTAAAGACTATCACGATGAGATGAGCCGCAGGCCTAAATTAAAGGTCACAGGCAAACGTCGGTGACCTGTTCCCCTGTGTTTTGAGTAGTGGGCTTTGCAACATTGTAGTGGTCTTGAATATAATCTCTGGGCGCAATAAATAGGTAGGATTTTAACTCGGCTGTATGATAAATCCCCTGGTTTTGTTGGGTGATTTAGATGCACGTACCAAGCTTGTCCCCACAGTGTCGGATGTCAGAGGAAGGAATCTTGAAGCATCCTCTTTGGCTCCTCTCCAACAGCTGGAACGCTTAACAGAGGATGAAAAGTCCCCACCACCTGCTCCAGACGCTTCATTACCTAGTTACCTTGGCGAGGTCCTGACGGGGCAATAGCGAGGGAGCCTTGCCATTAGTATGGCCAACGGGAAGAAAGCAGTTTGTTTCTTTCCCCTTCTCATGTACTCCCTTGTGCTAGAAGATGACCTTCTAATTTCCCCCCACCCCAACAGTTTGTTCTGTCTCTTTGCGAATTAAATGAAAATGTTACATAAATAAAGAGCAGCTTTGCTTTGCAAAGGAGAGGAGTCCAGCAGCAATTTGCATGGGTTTTATTCAAGATCAAGTATCTGCCCTTCCATGTGAAGCAGTTAGCAATTTTAGAAAGCTGGAGGAAAAAGGGTTTCCTGAAGCTTCCTCTGCAGCTATAGAAGGTGGCCGTACAGGTGAAGCCATCAGGGCTAACCATGCCAACCCAACATCCAGTGGCTTCTCCCAGGTAGTAATACAGCGGTGCCATGTCCACGGTCATTTAGCTGAAGCTGAATGTGTGTTGCAACCTCACCCAACCTGGCTGAAGCTCAGTGTGCGAAGAGTTCCCAGAGGTGATGCTGGGCCGCAAACAGGCAATACAGTAACGCAGCATGTTTGGCCAGTGGGATCAGAAACGATCTTCCTTAAGCTCTTACTGGGACAAGAAAAAAATCGCTCTCCAAAGTAGACAGTGACGTTGTGCTATAGTTTTTTGTTTAATCTTATTTCTTACTAGACTAAGGTGTTAATAGGAATGCTTTTTTGTTTCGGTTGCGGGTTTTTTTTCTTTTTGTTTTAAAACCCAAGTCTCCATTTGCCCTTCTCTTTCAAGGACCAGACCCCTGTATGATTTTTGTGTGTGTGATTTGAGGCTTTGTAGCCATTTTCAGGTGTGAGCACTCACAACTGCCCTCGCTTACGTGTTTTAACACTTTGGAAAAACAAATGAAAGCCAGCACAACTCTCAAGCGAGTACACTTTTCTGAAGGCCCTTTGCCCAAGTTTGTGTTTTGGATGTCTCCGAGGCATCCCTTCTTGTTTGAGCGGAGTCAAGCAATTTTGCATCTAGCAAAATTAATAGAATAATGCAAAAGTCCCATTTTTTCTCACTTGAGCTAAAATGTCCTGAGGTCATTGAAATGTGACTAGCATTAGGTCTTTTCACATCTGTAAATCTGAACTTGACTTTTCAATGTGCTTTGAATAAAGTTGCTTCCCAGTGGGTGTACGCATTTGTTTCCATGGTTTATTGATGAGAGACCATTGCACCTACAGCCAAAACAGCTTTCTAAATCTGGAAGATGCTTAAATAATTAAGATTTAATATGGCGGTTTAAAAATAAGAACGATTTGCAACTTTAGATGCAAAAAGGGATGGAGCAGGGCATAGGGATGTAGGCAGAGAGGTGGGTGGTGGCTGGGAAGCGAGCAGCACCCCGTGCAGGGGAGGGATGTGCTGCTGGCTGATACCTGCGCCATGTCCCGCCCGAGCCTGCCAGAGGCTGGCATGCACCCGCTTCGGCTCCCTCTGCTGCAGAGCTTGCCCTTCTCGCTTGGTGGTGGGGTTTTAATGAGGCTCTGTATGCCCACGGTGTCCAGTAGCTGTCACTGGAGAGGGGGGACACAGCTGCTCATGGGGGAAAGGATGAAGCTGGGGGGGGGACTTTGGCTTTGCCAGCCCAGCTCCAGCATGAGACTCCCTGCCCACCCATGGAGCTGCCGGTTTTTCCCTCTCCTGGCCTCTCCAAAGTGCTCATGCCGTTATCGGTCAGAGAACAAGAGCAAGGTCGCAGCATGGGAAAAGTCATTTCAGAACTACCCATTTGAGAGAACTAAGCAAGCAATGCCAAATGTTTTGGCACTAAACATTCGGCATTTAATGAGGGGTAGGGACTGGCCAGTGTCATTCTGGGCTGCAGATGTACTGAGTCTCAGTGTTGTACCCGTCCTCTTGGAGCGTCTGCAAGTTTGTCAGGAGTGAAGACATCACCGTTGGCCTCTCCACCAAGCGCTGATGAAATTACTGCTCATCTGTTTGTTCAGGATGGGCTTCAAAGACCTCATTATCAGAGTGGGATCAATGAGGCTGGAGTTCAGAGAAGGGCCAATTAAACATTATTAGGGCTTTAGGCAGAAAGATTGCTAGGGCAGATTTAAAATAAGTTATACCTTGCATTTAATTTTTACCTATGTCTCACGACTGTTGTAATCCTACTTTTCAAGAGAGAAGAGACAGAATCTAAGCACTGCAGAAAGCCAAGTCCTAAGTGACACAGCCTAGGTTGCAGGAGAGGCGACAAGAGGCCTCCGCAGATCTGGTTATCCTCACTAAATAAATGGTAAGCAAAGGGAAGAGGTTAAATAGATGCTAGCATTTGAGGGTCCGGGTAGAAGGAGAACATCTGGAACAACTGAAAGCAGAGTGAAGAGTCAGTGAGGGCTGCAGCACTGGGGAGACAAAAGAGTTTGGAGTAGAAGGTCCATCAACATGGTGTGTGAAATTACCCTGGATAAAGTGTGTGTTGCAGTGAAATGAGCCTGAAT
This sequence comes from Pandion haliaetus, assembly GCA_013401275.1. Classification (NCBI taxonomy): domain Eukaryota; kingdom Metazoa; phylum Chordata; class Aves; order Accipitriformes; family Pandionidae; genus Pandion; species Pandion haliaetus. Next base: position 94,981 of record VYZV01000018.1, read on the forward strand.
GGTCTTCTTTCGCGGGGAGGGGGGGGGAGCTACCAAATCTGTCTTCTTTTTTAAAAAATCTATTACAAATCCTAGCTATGCCTATTTAGTAGTGGTTCATCATACGCACTGTAATGAATAGGTCCTTGTTTTGATTAGAAACAAATTAATCCATTTTTTTTCCAGAAATAAATTAACAAACTGATTAGAATAAATAACCATTGTTTGCCACTCAGTCATCTTAATGGGAATTTTCGGTTCTGCCTGGGTTTGCTTTGGCTTCCCTCCAGGATGACTGCAGCAGCTCCGTGTTCTTTATCAGTAAGATAAGTGGGATGTGACTACTGTTCTCTTTAAATCAGACACTGGGCTAAAATATCAGGCTTGAAATTTCAGCATCTCTTGCTTCTGAATACAGCGGTTTCTTCTGTTGTGCAAACCACAAATGCTTCATGTTGTTTCTACAACTTTGTCTAACTTTTAAGTACTTGATCTTCATAGAAAAAGCTTCAAACTAAGGTTTTCTTCACAATTTCATACTTGGCAGGTCTCGTAAGCAAGTGGCTGGATGAAGCTGATATTTTGAGGTTCCAGCACAAAACTGGTGTGAACACACTAACTCTCTGCTCTGAGGTGTGGTCATGTTACAAACTGACATTAACTTTTGAGGGTGCTTTTTGCTCTCTGCCATTGAGGGCAAAATTCTCACAAGCTAGAGTGGAGGCAGGTTTTTGGCCCTAACTGTGCTTCTAATCCAATTTCATGCATTTTACATTAACAGCAGTTAGTTTTCTGCGTTTCCTCTTCTTATATCTTCCTGCAGTGTGGAGTGCTGTAGGCAAATGATTAAACAGGACTGAAGACCTGCACCAACTCACCAAACTTGCAGTGTATTTTAGGAGCCAGGTTTACCCCAAAATAGCATCTCACAAGAGCAAAATATTTTGTTTCTTGCCAAATAGGTCAAATAATTAGGAAGTTTTCTCTGCCATTGGTGTTAGTATGTTTTTCCTTCTCACCATGTTGCTCACCATCTCAGAGAGAAAATTTGATTAAAACCCACCAATGCTGCTTACCTTAGTTAGTTGGTATATGTGCATTTTCATTGGGTGTTGTCAATTGGCTACTAAAGATTTAGTTGCCCAAAACTGAGAAAATAACAAGCCCTGGGAATCTTGCCGCTATATACTAGCTGGTTTGCACCTATGGCACTGCTAGACAGCTGTCACTTGGCAGCTGCTGGGGCTGCTAAGAGAAGACACGTTGAGAATTTAAAGTAGTAGTAAAGGAGCAGGTAGTTTAAAAATGGGCATGAAGAAAGCGATCACTTAACCCAGAGGCACAGATACTCAGCTAACCCACATGGGTAGAGCCCATGCGTCCTCCTCAGTCTGTCTCCTCTTTGTCAGTGTCTACAGTAGAAGTGGCAGCCAGGAGCTTCTTGTTTACAGCCCTGTACTCAAACCATACCTCTGTCTCTGGGGCAAACCCAGTCTCTGGTACGGCATGACCCACCTTAGCCCATATGCGGCTTTTGCTGATGGTTGCAGTGTGCAAGGGAGGGAGCAGGATGTAAGGATTGCCCTGGTACTCCTCTGTCCTGCAGGCTCTGCTGCAACCCCAGTCAGCCCAGGAGCCCGGCCCTGCACTCTTTTTCCCTGACTGCTTTTGGGCATTCCCTTCACAATCTGGGCACATCTGCAGTTAAGAGTAGGAGCTCTTCAAGGGGGAAAGTGAATTGTCACTTCACCTAGCAAGCAGCCTCTGCTGCTGTAGAATGATTTTATAAGAGCTAATGGTAATCACGGTAAGGAGAATAAAGGATAAACTGCATTATTTTGCATTAGTAATTGGATGCCTGCTCCTTTCCTGTTACTGTTATGGTGCCTTTTTGTTGACTTAGTATATGGATTACAACATCTAATCCTTCAAAACAATGTTCATTCTTCCAAAACAACATCATAAACCCATCATTGTCCACGGCAGCCTGTAACCGATTTTCTGCTTTATCTCAAAACTAGTGGGTCTGGGATTCAGACCTGTCATGTTACTCAGTATAACGGAGCTGGTAGGAGTACAACACTGTATTTCCAATAAGAGTATTAGATGTTCTGGTTTGGAGGAGCAGTTAATGGCAGCATTTGCATTCCCTTTTCATGTGCCATGCTCCCTATCCCTTTCTCTTTAATCACAGCCAGTGTAAACAGAGATAATCCTGTTGTTGAGAGAAAACATAGTCTCACTTCTTAGAGCAAACAGTAAATCATGGTGTCTTAATGCAAAAGAAGAGATGAGGGAAAGTATTTTTGTAAATGCTCTGATCTATCTGAAAACATGTATATTAATCTGAATGGTTGTCATTCTGTGTTGGAATTTTTCAAGTATTAAATCCATTCAAAATGCCTTGTTGCTGAACTTCGTGACACCAACTCTTACCTGATAGTCAGGATAGTTATTACGTCATTACTGCAGTCATGGTTTTGAGGAAGCTGTTTCCCTACAGAGCACTCAGACCCTGCTATAGCTCCTTTCCTCTTTCAGTCTTAAATGTTCACAGATCTTTTCTGCGTTTTTACAAAGCCATTATACCTGAATATTTGTCCTGAGTTAAAACTATTGCATATGATTTTAATAGTCTGTTTTATTGTGGGATCACTGTCTGTGCAGACCAGCCCAAAGCCTCCCTTCCTGGCTGCAGGATACTAAAGGCTCAGTGCACAACACCGAGCCCTCTCCTGCTCAACTTCCCAGGAGGTCGGTTCACTGCAAATCCAGTAAGCTGTCTCTGTTGCTTGCTCAGCCCATGTCCCAAGGCGAGAGTAATCTTTTTGCCTGATATAAAGTGTTCAGATATCCTTTACCACTTTTAAGGGTTGTTCCAGTTTTCAGCTGGGAGGGCAGAACCTGCCTTTGCCGTGTGGTCTCTGCTGCCTTCTTGGGACCTCCGCTCGCATGGCCTGGGAAGAAAGAAGGCTGGGAATGTATTTTGCAGACAATTGGGAAAAAAAGCCAACTTAAAGATTAAACATTCAAAATAACCAGTGTTTTAGGTTTTTCACCTTCTTACTGACCATCTTCAGAGGGCCTTCTGAAGATGTGCAGCTGAAAATTGAGCCACCCAAACTTGTGGCTGCTGTTGATGTTTCCAGCCCTGCTGCTGACCTCAGGAGAACTGTGAGGGGACCCTGGGTGGGTTCCCCAGCTGCAAGCTACCAGCAGCACCCTGCCAGCTATTGGGAATAATCTCTGGAGAGTCATATAGCCACGAATCTGGGCCAGTTTTTGTGTAGGGGGTATTTTAGCATAAGCTTGCTTCTTGTTAGATGAGAAGTAGTTGGGTTTTCCCTGGCAAGGAGGGGTGATTTGGCTTTTATTCTCCTAGAAATGCATTTTTTTTCCCAGCTGTGAACAATACTGGATATAGGTAGACACTGAGATAAATAAAGGTGGATTTTCATCTCTTCCTCCCTCACTCTTTGCTTGGTTTGACTACTTACAGTGTAAACTCAGGGCAGGGATGCTTTCCCACTATGTGCAAATGGAGTGGGCCTCAAATATTTAGGATATGGGAGAAAGGTATAGAAATGTTGCACCCCCCTGGAGTCATTTTGATAATGACCCAAGGAGCTCTAAGGGAAGACTGGGCACAGCGCTGGTAGCTCTCCAGAGGGGCCTCAAAGGCTCATCATGAGGTTGTAAGTAAGCAAAGGTCTTAAAGGTGATCAAATCCATTCCCTCACCTTTAGGCACAAGTGAGATTTTCCTGAGCATAGCCAAAGATACTAAACTATTCCTGCTGTGCAAGGTTAAGCAGCCAAACTGAACATCCCCAGCCACACAGATCACCATGTCCCAAGTGTATAGGTTGAGATTGCGACTGCCAACCAAGGCCTTGAGTTCAAGTCCACAGGAGGTCGTGGTGGGGTCCTGGGAAAGAAGAATAGTTCTCGCTTCAAGTGGAGGCTGCTGTCTCTAGGGGCACAGTACTGCTGTTGTTCAAAGAAACAAGCCTGATGTACATTTTTGAAAAAAATTATATTAAAAACAATGCCCTGGTCAGCTGCATTAATTTCTTCTTGAATCCACTGCCTTCCTCAGAAGTCTTTTAACCAAAGAAATACCAATACTAGCAACAATTAAAAGTAACAAGTGACTACTTATGACTTCAGCATGAAAGCAGTATTTTAATATACTTGGGTTTGCTTCCAAAAGTATTTTTCTTTGTGCTGCTGAGGTGACACTTCTCCAAAGACGACTTTTATGAACAAATGCATTTGAGTTTACAGTCCTTTTTAGTTCTATGGTTTTTCATTAAGCCTTACACTTATTTTGATGACACCTACCATTTCTCCTGTGCCTCTCGTACAGAATTTGCTCTATAATCTTAATTCCAACTTCCTGCTTTCTTAATTTTTTTGCATCTATAACATTTCAAAGCTGTAGTCTGCTAAAACCTGTTCATTTGTCTGCTGCAATCTTTGTTTCCATTCTTTTGACACAAACTTTCACTTTAGTACTTGAACTGTCTCACTAACAATTATTAGGGTATCTGGCATTTATTGGTTTATTTAAAAAGCACTAGGAGGATGGCATGATTACGCTATAATCAGAAACTGTGTACTAGCCTCTCACATCAATATCCATCCTACTTGGCTGCAGTGTGCTGATCATGTGATGTGGGTTGTGTTGACTGCTTGCCTGAGTAGAAGGCTAGTACATCTACACCTGTGAGCAGCTGCTTTTATGAAAATATTGGAATTATGAGACCCAGTCCTTGGGGTTTTTTTTGTCTGTCCTTATTTCTGTCACATAACTCAATTTTAAATGAGGCAGGTTCCTCTTTCTGAATCCTGTTACAGTTTTGTCTCTTGCATTTAAGGTTTATCTTTTCAGTGATTTTTGTTGTAAAATATTCTGTTTCTGAACTTGATCTCATTTTTCTGTTTTGGCTGTATCAACGTCTAATAGCTGTACTGTTATTATTTGATAACCTTAAATACCAAGTTTTTATCTAATCAAATTTAGAGGAATTCTGTATTCTTGTAATTGTCTTTTTCTCATTTAAAAGGAAGAGATTTAGTACGGTTGGACTAGTAGCTGTTTTTATTTTATTGTTGGATTAATTTTATGCACTGAATTTTTCTATACTTGAAATCAGTAGCAACATATATCCAACCTGAGGTTTTTCTTGTGTTTTCAAACAGAAACCAGAAGTGGGTTTTTTGTGCTCTGAAAAATTGACTAAAGAACCCCAAATATATAAAAATTGGCTATTTGTTTGAATTTTGCAGTAGTGCAAGGCAAATAACTTGTGTTTAGTGTCCTTATCTCCTGCAATGTGACAAAGATGAAGACTCACAGGAGTTTCTTTCTCTCCCGTTTCGGGTTGTCTATTAAAATAAGAAGGATATTAAGTATCTTAAGGTCTACTTCACTTCAGCTGTATGATCCCAGACTTTCTGAACCTTCAGCTCATGTCAGGCTTATAAAGTTCCTTCCTTAAGGCCCCCTCGTCATCACATATTTCATTAAAACATGGTAAGGAGCAAAAACTTCTGAGCAGTCACTGGGGCTCATTCACTGCTGCCTCCAGCCTCCGTGTGGGAACGGCTGCTGTGGGATGTCCCCGGACCCTTTAATCTCTAGGATGGCTTCTCTGTGTCAGGACAAAACAGCTGGAACTCAGAAATGCCAAGTTATTGCTGTTTAATGAGTTGCCACATCACTTCAACCACAGAAATAAGTTGTTTGTGCTCTTACTTCCTGTTGGAAATGAGAAATGAAGTACATCAGCCTAAATCGTTGCAGATCAAAGCTAGCATGCTTTGCTTTTGCTGGGGACTGAGAGCTTTTAGCTACTGCTCCTGTGCAGGGACTTGTTCAGTTGCAGGGATCACTTAGGTGTCTGAGCCCCATATGTTTTAACAAGAACTAAATTAGATAAGTGTATACCAGGGACATATATGTTGTTAACAGTTCTCCTTGGCACCAGAAGCTCTTCTAGGCATATATATGAGAGTGCCTGTGTTCTCATAATTATAGTATTGCTACCAACATGCTATAATTAGACAAGTTAAAAATTGTCTGAGCTTCTACTTATTGCTGAAATGTGATAAATTCCAGATGCAGTTGTTGCTGAGAAAAAACACTTTGAAGCTTTTAGCTTCAGCATAGGCGGTATCCTCACACCCGCCTCACCTTTCGCTTGAATGGAGCTTTTTGTGTGGACTTAACATGCATGGATGGTCTTTGTAAACAGCTCTTCTTGTCTTTTTATTATATACCAGGAGAAGCAGTAGAGGCTCAATAAAAATAGTACCTTTATGCCACCTTCCAGCCTTAAGTGTCAGGGGTTTATTATTTTATTACAGCAGTTTCTCACTGAATATGTTTATTTTCTGTGTTGGGGGCTGCACAGAGCATCCTCTGAAACTCGGGAAGAATAATCAGTTCTCTCCTTTATTCTGTGTGAGGTGTCTGTGCTCCTCATCCCTTACCTCTTGCAGATAGCAGGTGTGAGCTTTGCACAGCACGAACATGAGGTTCTAGCTTGTAACTGCTACCAAATTCAATAAACTGTCATCTTTGATGTATCTTCGTTTCTTCAACCTACTTTTATGAGGAAATAAAAAAGCATCACAGAGGCCTATTTGCTTTTTGCTAAAACTGCTCCTCCTCCTATCATTTTGACAAAGTAGTTGCCTTGTTACATCTCTTGTATGGATCATTGATCGTGTTGCTTTTTGTCACCATCACATTTTTGCTCCAACCCTGCAGTGAGAGCGCTGACAGCAGAGGAAAGGCAGCTCAGAGTTGAGACTTCTGGCCCCATTCTCATGAGCACAGTAGCAGAGGATTCATCACCAGAGGCTCCCATCAGAAATCTCCATTCTTCACATAGTTTCTTACTTGTCTTCTAGCTCTTGGCAGGCTTTCTGCTTCCACCCACATGGTAAAGGCTTGTCTAGTGATGGCAACAGCATGAAGCCCATTAAGATCAGAATTGCAGACTAACTGAGCCTAACTCCCCCTTTTGACAGTGGAGAGTTGTCTTCTTTAAAGGAAAGTGGGTTTCAGTTAATAATAGCTGGCTGGTTTCTGACATTGAAGCAGGAATGTGTGTTAGCCCTGCGAGTGCCTGAACTCTAAGGTGGGCTGATGCGGCACGTCTTTTCCTCAGCCGTGTTTGCACCATGCCTGCTGCAGTGAGGTCCTGTCTCACTGGCGAGGACCTCTCATGGGCCGTGACCTGGGGCAGGATTATTAACTGCCCCTCCTGCTTCCAGCAGATAGCTTTGTTATGCTTGGATCCTGCATTTTATTTCAAGGTACGGTGCTTGCCTTTCCCCTGCTCTTTCCTCAACCCTAGCCTCTGCCAGACTGACTCAAAAGCCGCAGTCATCTAATTTCATCTGGAACATCACTCTGACAATGAGGCTTAGCATTCCCAGTGCCCGGGCTTTAAAGGATGTCTGTCCCGAGGGGTGGCAGGATGGGCCACACAGGCACTGAAAGTCTTTGAACTCCACTGTGTTCTGTATATTAGCACCACGGACTAGTTCCTGTGTTTAATAGGTATATTAATCAGTGTTTCTTACTGCACTGTTATACTCTACAATACGTAGTGTGTATTTTGTCATGAATCAGCAGGGGAAGCTTACACTCCCCAAATGGATTATGTGCATAACATTAGCTTTATAAAGTATGCATCCCTAGTTCATGATTGCAGTACAGCATCCTGCACCTAATAGCACGCATGCAGAACTGTGCCAGCAACCTACCCGGGTAGGGCACAGTAAAGACGTTCATCTGTTTTAGCTTAAGCAGGGCATAAAGGCTTCTAGAAAAATGAAGCTTGGCTATTTAAACTCAGTTTTCGCCTGATGGGCTGCATGTGCGTAATTTTCATTCCTGGTAAACCCCAGAATGCATCAAGCAAACCACAGGTCAATAAGATGGGTCCCTTCCCTTGAAAACTAACAACTTACATGCATGTCGCAGTAACTGGAAGACAAAGGAGGGGCTGGAATAAGCGACTGTAGGCTTACAGCTGTGGAGTAGCTCCCTGCAATATCTTGGCCTATCTGATCTCTCTGCATTTCTCTTTCACTTTCCACTGAGCCCTTTCTCCCCAAGAAGATGGGGTCTTCTTTGGAGAGCCCTGCACTTATTCACCTCAATGGCACCTGTGACATCTTTTTTTCAGGCTATAGTGCCACAGTCAGCTTAGTCTGGCTGCCGTCAAAGGCCTGGTCTGCTACTTCACCCATCACATTCTGCAGCTTTTTGTTCCAGGTGTCCCTTGCTGCCATTCACCTGGTCTCGGGGCTGAACCCTGGCTGGAATCTAACCCAGCACAAGCAAGGAAGATTTGCAGAAAGCTATATCAACACGAGGGAATCAGACTTGCCCCAGGCTGTTATCTGGCACTGAAGATTTCTGTGCCCACACTGTCAGGCTCACTGTAGAGTGACCATCCACAGAGGGGTGTCCACACACAGCCTCTCAGTTGAGAGCGATGCCTCCTTGTGCTAACCTCTGAATCATGCCCGGGAACTCAGGAACTCAGCCGGGAGATGGCCAAAAGGCATTGCTCTTCTAATTTAAGCATGGATGCCTGAGCTCCAGTGTCTGGCCACATTTCCTGGCATGCTTAATTATAATGAATAGGCATGGTCCATATGGCTGTGTGACCAATCAACCCCTGCTGTGGAAAAAGGCTCAGAGGAAGTAGGCAAGGATGGTGTGGTCATGAAACTCAGGAAAGAACGTAGGAAGTGACCACAGCTGTCGTGAAGGAAGCTGAACTTATCTCAGTGGGGACCAGAGGGTGACCTTTGTTGTAGATAGACCACTGTATCAGTTGAGTGTGTCGACTGGTTGTGTAGTTGGCATGCCCTAAAATAATCAGCAGAAATTATCTTCCTGAGTGTTATGGGTTTGTGTGGCGCGGTTTTCCTTGGTGGCAGGGGAGGGGGGCTGCAGAGGCGGCCCCTTTAAGAAGTTGCTGGAAGAATTCGCTGCCCCAAAATGTCAGACCCGCGCGCTAAAATGTCGGACCCGCGCGCCAAAATGTCGGACCCACCTCTAGGCGGGGAGTGACGGTGGTAGCGCCTCTGGGAAACATATTTAAGAAGGGTAACCGGTAGTGTGGGGTTGGGAAAAACCTGAGAGGAACGTCGCTGCCGACACTGGAATCATGGAAGTGGAGGGGGAGGAGGAGGAGCCTGAGGAGGCTGATGGCCCTGCAGCCCAGGGGGGTGAACGGTGGAGCGGAGGCTCCCAAAGATGGCCGTAACCCCATGGTAAAAACCGCGCTGAAGCAGTGTGAGACGGGAGAGCAGCCCGCGGATAGGACCCGCGCCAGGGAAGTTTGTGAGGAACTGAAGCCCGCGGAAAGGAACCACGTTGGAGCAGGGAACGAGAGAGGAATCTTCCCCCTGAGGAAAGAAGCGGCAACGACGATGCGTGGCGAGCTGACTCAACCCCCATCCCCGATTCCCCTGCGCCGCCGGGGGGAGGAGGTAGAAAAGCATCGGTAGTGAACTGAGCCGGGAAGGCGGGAGGGGGGGGGGGAGGTTGTTCTGATGTTCGGTTTCGCTTCCTAATACCCTTGTGTTTTGTTTCTGTTTTGATTTGTAGTAAATTAAATTGATTTTGTTTCTTCCCCAAGTTGAGCCTGTCTTTTGCCCGTGACCATAAGTGGGGAGTGATCCCTCCCAGTCCTTGTCTCGACCCACGAGCCTGCCTTTGTATTTTCTCCTCATCCCAACGTAGCCAGGCGAGGGGGTGGGGGGTGAGTGAGCGGCTTTGTGGTGCTTTGTTACCGACTGAGCTGACCTGAAACCAAGACACTGAGCCAGACAGACCAACATGGGAGAAGTGTGTATATGCCGCAGCCCAACACAGAATGTAAAAATTGAAAAACCAGCAAAATGAACTGTGAAGAGGACAATGGCCTTGAGCTGGCTTTCCTCCCAGCGACTGGAGATGCACAGCATCATAACGGTGAGCGTATAGAGAATGGTAATGGATTTGCATTTGTATTGTGATTCAGCTGTATATTGCAATTGCTGTATTATGCTCGTGTTGTGATTGCAGTATATTGCTGTGTCGGTCTGCTAAATCAAAGTCCTCTGTAACATCAAATATCTTCAACTAAGTAATTTAGTATTAAAGCATTAAAGCCTGCTCTTATGGGATATCAGAAGGAACCTGTTCAGAGAGTATTAGGCTCTGGCAGACTGCATGAGCATTGGTGTGGGTGCAAGGGAGAGGATGGGAATGAGAGCTGGGAGCAGGGGGAAGACAGGACCACCCCTTCCTGCTTGAGTGAGCACTTGCGCTGGATTAAGGGATCATGAAACTACAGTGTCAGTCGTCACTGCAGACACAGGTGTGGGTGCTACGTGCTTGCTGCAATTTGCACCTGCTGATGGTCTCCTTTTCTAGAAAGTGCCTAGGATTAGACCTCTCATTTCCACCTCTCATTTCAAGCAGACTTTTGAGAATACTGACTTCCTTTCTGCTTTAATTGCTTGCAATCACTTGAAAACAGACACTTAATAAATTTTCTGATTTTATTCTTTTGTATTCTCCCTCCCTCCCCCGCCCCAAAGTTTATTCCCCTGCATTAACTCCTCTTTGGATGAATTTGCAAGGAGGAAGAAAAACATGCTGTCAGATCTCATACAACTAGAACCAAAAGAAAGCAGCTCTACAATAGAATGTATTGACTAGACCTCTCTCAATTCAGTCGCTTTTTCTGTCAGTGAAGCCTTCGAGCAAATTAGTGCTGTGACTGGTCCCTGCAAATTGTCCATAGGTGGCGGGAGTGATGGCTGCGCTTCCCAAGGTCTCAGGAATGTCCCCGAGGCTTGTTAGGATGCACAGGGTAAGAGCCCCCAAAGTCACAGAGCTACAAAACTCCATCACGTACACAAAAGCTGTCTAGTCCTTTGGGAAATTCACATAGAGTTGCTGAAATGCCACAGATCCAGTTCTATTGGTAATATGATAAAAAGGAAACATTTCAGTCAAATGAGTGAAATATTTTTTGAAACCTCTTTAGAAACATGTATTTAGAAGAGAGGGAACCTTAACATGGTATAGGTTTGCTGGGCTTCTTTTTTAAACAAGAGCAGGGCCAAGAGGGAAAGATCTGGTTTACATTTTCACAGAACCAGGGCCCAGCTTCTTCTTAAACGTAAATTGCCATTGATTTTTAGCAGCAGAAGGAATGAGTCTTGCATTGATTTAGACAACTAAAAATTGGATTTCATGTGGCAAACCATTCTGGGATCATGACTGGTTATATCACTTTGGGTAAAAGCTATTAAAAACCCTGTATTTATCATGTTCCCCCTTTAAATGCCATTTTATCTGAAAAACATCTCTTGTGAAATGGAAAAAACAAATTCTGTATTCAGTTCAGTTTTTTCTACAGGACAGCACTTCTGCATTCTGTGAAAACCATAAGTAGAGGAGTGAAATTACGGATACAAGAAATGATGGCTGGAGAGCAGGGTCACCCTGGCTTTGTAGGTCAGTGCTTGCCAGCTGAATCGCAACGCAGGGAGCGGCGCTCCCATCGCAGTGTCTGCTCGGAGGGCGGCCGTGGGGTGTCAGGTGCCGGCATTCGCCCCAGCCCTTGCCAGGAAGCTTGTGTTTTGTTTTCCATGGCCTCAGTCAGCGCTGCCTCTTGGCCTCTTGCCTCAGGATGTGCTGTTGTGAGCCACTCCCTGAGGTACTTCAAGGCATGTTTTTTGCGGGCGAGGCCAAGAGGTTTTGGTTAAACACAGGGCCAAGCTGGGTTTGGCTGGATTCAAGCTCCCTCCTGTCCTGGGAGCACCTGGGGAGGTGCCTAGGAGGCAGCTTGAGCTGCTGATAACACCCCGGGTGGAGGTTATAGCAGATCTGTAGAGACTAATTATTTGTGTCATGTCCTCTTTACATTGCTTTAGCCTTAACCGAGGTGCAAATGTGGCCTGCCCTGCCTCAGGACAAGCGGTACCAGGCCACAGCAAGCATCTCTCTGGGATGCATTGCAGAGGCAGGAAGGCAGTGCAGGGTTCCCGGAACAAACAGGAGGGGTGAAGTCCTGAACATGGTTTTGCAAAGGAAAATAAGGACTGGAAAGGAGGTATCTTATGAGGCTGCTGCTGCAAACCATGGACCTTAAGGAAGGAAATCAGTTGGTGTTATTCAGAGCCCCCCCTTTGCTGAGCACAGTATTTGTACATTAGGTATCATTAGTGGAGACTTGCTTTTACCTGTCAGGAAGGGTAGTGGGCTGGGGCTGAATGGGTATGAGCTAAACAGAATTTTGGGACCCAAATTGTCTCCACCCTTGTCTAGTATCTAATCTGTTGGTTTCACCCGTTTGCAGGGCAGTTTTGTGTTAGTAACATGAACCTCTACTTGGGATTTTCTACACTCACTGACTGTCCCACCAACTAATGTCTTTTCCAGGTTGTCAGACTGTACTCTTCTAACCATGGCTGTTGAGTGCAACCTTACAGCCCAGCACAGGGGTGCTTGAGCCTCATTCAACAGGGGAACACTGAAGTCCCTTTCTTCACACTAAATTTGCGTGGTCATGTTGTCATATTAAATTAAGAAAAGACTGATCCTTGTGGTCAGGACTGAAGTTTCTCCATCAGACCAGGATTCATCCCTCAGATAAATCCAGATTGTAAAAGCATTCACCCATTGCATATGCAGGTTTTTCAACACCATTACCAGCATCGCTGGCCTCTTTCTGTGGGTACTTTCAGAACATCCGCTTTTTCTTCTAAAAATATGTACTTCCTTTCTGTGCCTCCCTCCTTTTTACATTATATAGTATCACTAAAATCACAAATATTTATGGTGTTGGCTGTTCATTTTCATTAACTGAGAAAAAGAATCAAAAAAGAAGCTCAGAAAATAAGACTGAAAGCTGGTGGAATGATGCAGAAAACTTCCCTTTGTTTTCTTTCCAGTGATCTTAAGGACAAAGCTGAGAAGCAGAAAGAAATCAGATAAGGTTTGAAGAGATAGTAACAAGGAAATGCTGCCTGGAAAAGAAGATGACATTTTGAACAAGCTAACTAAACTGTAAAACTGTAAAGAATACAGCCATTCATATCAAATCTATTTTAACATTCTCTTTTTGAAATACCAGCAGCAAAATGCAGAAGCATAATTATCTTATTTTAAAACAGTAGTAGAAGCTGTAAGCTTAGCTTTCTTGGAAACACTTGCTAGCACCAGCAGTCCAGCCAGCTGAAGGCAAATGGTCTCCATGTCTTCACCAAGCACCCGAATCCTCCTTCTCCCAAAGAAAGGCAAAAGACCGGAAGGACAAGATGCCAAGGACTGTCACCATTTCTGCTCAGCTCTCCAGCTGGTCGTGGTGCAAAGAGCAAATGATGGGAGAGCTGCTGAGCACAGCAGCAAATGCAGCACCCTGCACTCAGAGCCCAGTGGCAGCTAATCAAATAGCCCTCATCATTACTGAATGCTGCCCAATGGAGCAAGCTGGGGGAGCCATAGCTGCCTGCCTTGGCTGCACTCACTCCCAAAATCCTGCCACCTGTCCGCCCTGGTCCTACTTTGCTCTTCCACCTCTTCCCAGGACCATAAGCAGAGTGGCTACACACCTGAATTTTGCTTATGCCACTGAGAGACCTGGAGCTGGCTGTCACGGGCCCAGTTACCATGCTTCTGTTGACAAACAGTAACTCATTAATCATGGTAATTTACCCTTACCATACCACGGCAAGAAAATGGATCAAATTCTCCGAGCTCTGTTTGAGCAGTTGTACAACTTCCAGGACCTTAAGTGAGGGGAGGCTCTGGCTGCTAATCTCCCAGGAGAGTCACAGTTGCTGCTCAGAGCTCCTCCTCCCAGATGCTCTGAGCTCTCAGGCAGTTTTCCTGTTGTAAATTGCCCTGGAAGTATGAAAAAAATAATCTGTTGAGGCAAGCTTGGCTGAATGTTTCATTGTTCCTTTGTTTCTAAACACGTGGAAGCTGATTTACTTCTGCTGCTGTCCAGTTAGAGAGGAACAACTGCTTTAAAAAACCCCCACCACCTCTGGAAACAGAAGAGAAAACAATTGGGGTTTGAACATGAATGGCCATAAGTCCAAAGAGAACCATGTCTGCAAAGAAGAAAAAGATTTATTCCTGCTATGTATAAAGCAAACTGTACGTTTTTAAACCTGTAAGAACAAATACCCTTTGTTTTCAATGCATATTCAAGAATGGTGGCATTGGTAGCAGGGAGAAACAGTTTTCATGCCTTGCTGGGGGAAAATGGCATCAGCACTTCTCGTCTTTGTCAGCAAACCATTCGCTAACGTTGGCAAACTGCGTGGCCGGGGTGCGCTTGCACTTGTCCCAAATGCCGTGTTTCCCTCTTTCCCCTCCCAGCTGTCGAGTTCAGTGTTTGCTCTGAGGTGACTGAATAAGCCTGTTAGACAAGCACAAGGTATTATTAACTTTGAAATATTCCTAAGCTGATCTTGTGGATTTTTTTACAGTACTACTGAGGATATGCTAGCACAATATTTCTTGCCAGGCAGCAATGGCAGAAGCCAAACATATGATGATAGCTACAAATGTATTTTCATGGTCCACGGAGAGCTTTACTGAATGTACAAGAATGAGCTCGAAAGTCTGCACACTCCTTTGCTTGATTTCTTGCTCTTTCTTCCAGGATTGACAAGAAATTTAGCTTGCAGCAAGAGGTGGTTTTGGTTTTGCTATGAAAACAGCACAAGTGAATAGTTTTCACGTTAAAAATCTTAAATTGTTTGCTAATCTTAACTACCAAAAGATGAGAACAATTTAGGAGAAACCACTTAAAGCACTTTGCAACCTAATTATGCTTTTGTGTCCTCTAGCAGTGAGAAAAGGCTTTAAAAGGTGGCGACACTGCAGACTATTTTACCTTGCCAGAAAGATGTATTTAAGTACATGTGTCAGTAGTGCAATAACCACTGTCTTCTGTTGCAGTAATTTGAAATCATATGCCATTCTCTTACACCTCTTGTAAAAGGGACAATTAAGGACAAGGTCTAAATGCAGCAAAGTCCCCTACCCTACCTTCTGGATTTTGTAAAGGATGAAGCTTTTATCAAAATTAAGCTCTTTGTGACTTTGGTGTTACTTTCCCTGTTCCAGTAAAATGCACAATTTAAATGCAACATTCAAAAGGCATAATGCTCCTCAGAAACAGCTTTCTCTCTCTACCTGTTTGATGCTAATATCTGCTGTAGTGGAAAGGACTGGCAGCAGGCAAGCATGCTGTACTCCTGGTCTGCCTTCCTTTTATAAAAATGTTAAAATTTTTCCCAAAATATATTCAGTGTATTTGCAAAGGACTTTAAGGATGTTGCTTTTATATGTTTAAACAAACCCTGAGTGCAGGTGTAGGTTATATAACATTACCAATGAATGGATAAGCAGATAAGAAAAACAAAAGATAACCTGTCTACCCATTCCAGTTGCAAAACCCTCCTGCTGGATGACTTTCTGCTGTCACTTACTGGTGGTGTAATGCTAAGGTAACCTCGGTGCTGTAAGTCCACACCTATAGCAACATAGGCGAGAGAACCGACATTTGGCTGCCTACCTCATTTGGACATAAAATGCTCTGGACATCCATTACCATCAGGCAATGGTTTGCGTGGCTCTGCACAGTCTTCACAGGTAACACATCTGCTTTGAGGTGTGATATTTTTTAGACAAATGCCATATGACCAGTAGAAGTTGAGGAGCGAACCATGAAGTCAGTAGCATTGGAAACATGCCTTGCACTGGAAATCCATGTGAAGGAAGAGGGGACTTGCGTTTGGGCTTAGAAGATCAGGAGGGTTTCTCCAAGTACTGCAAATGGTCTAGGAAAAGGGCACCAACCTGGAAGTTGAAAGCAAGCATCAGTAGGAGGGAGGATATGAGGGCATCACTCATCACAAAGTGGGCATATAAGCAGGTATGTATGCTCCGTTCTGAATCAGGTAAAACGAGATTGTTGATGTGACTACCTATCTGTCATCTGACATAGGTAAAGGCCCCACAAAACATTCATGGATACAATCAGGTTTGCTGATACGAATTTGAGGAAGTATGAGAACTCCTATTAAAACTCCTTTGTCTTCTGTCCTTTCTCCTCCCTTCTGTGCTCCTCCCTCTCTCTCTGGTCCTCCTTTCCACCACTGTTTCCATCTTAGGCCTTCTGAGGAAGATCTGCTTTTCTGCTGCCAGCTGCAGCCTTACCCCTGGCTGCAGGTTGGTACCAGAGGTAAAAGGTGTGAACTGCAAGCAGCCCTGCATCTTTCCAAAGGTGCTGGGTTTCTGCATGGGTCTTGCATATGCCCAGAAATGGAGGAGCAGGGAGACAGGGAGGAAGGACACTCATGTTATCTGCCTTCTGAATGTCAGGACATGCTCCTTACATCCTATCCAAACTTCCTGATGCAGTATTTAGGCCCCAACAAAACTTTCACTTGGAGATACCTTACTGCTTTGCCTTAAAACTTTTCAGTCTGAGATATTCAGAGCAGACCTATGATGCTGTGTCACATGCGGCAGCGTTCTGGCTGCCTAATCTCAAAAAGCAACATCACCCTCTGCACCAACCATGTGACATCGCTTTCTGCTCTTTTCCTCTCTCTGTTCATGTGTGCCTCTGCCACAACTCAGTCATTGACCATTGGACTGAATTGGAAACCGACACAAAGCAGAATGATCATTCATTTTGTACTAGTAGACAGACCAACTTGGGTTATGTTGTTGTGGGTATCTTGTACAGGTCATTGGATCAGCAAGAAGTAGTCGATGAGGCCTTCTTCAGATAACTGGAAGAAGCCTCACATGATCAAAGTGATTTGGAGTAGTCAGCATGGATTTATGAAGGGGGAATTGTGCTTAACCAACCTCATAGCCTTCTATGATGAGATGAGTGGCTTGGTGGATGAGTGGTTGTTTTTTATCTTGACATTAGCTAGGCTTTCAGCACTGTCTCCTGTAACATCCTCATAGACAAGCAGAGAAGTGTGGGCTTGCTAAGTGGACAGAGAGGTGGAGTGAAAGCTGGCTGAATAGCCAGGCTGAAAGGGTTGTGATCAGTGGCACAAAGTCCATCTGGAAGCCAGTCACTGGGGTGTACCCAGAGGTTGATACTAAGGCCAATATTACTTAACATCTTCATTAATAACTTGAATGATGGGATGGAGTGCTCCCTCAGCAAGTTTGCCGATGATACAAAACTGGGAGGAGTGGCTGATGCACTGGATTGTTGTACTGCCATTCAGAGGGGCCTGGACAGGCTGGAGAAATGGGCAGAGAGGAATCTCATGAAGGTCAGTAAAGAAAAATACAAAGTCCTGCACCTGGGGAGGAACAACCCCATGCTCCAATACAGACTGGGGGCCAACCAGCTGGAAAGCAGCTTTGCAGAAAAAGGCCCTGGGTGCCCTGGTGAACAAGTTGACCATGAGCCAGTAATGCTCCCTCATGTCAAAGAAGGCCAACAGTATCCTGGGCTGCGTTAGGCAAAGCTTTGCCAGCAGGTTGAGGGAAGTGACCCTTTCCGTCTGCTCAGCACTGGTGAGGCCACACCTGGAGTGCTGCATCCAGTGCTGGGATCCCCTGTCCAAGAAAGGTATGAGCTTACTGGAGGGGGTCCCATGAATTGTCTGAGAGATGATTAAGGGACAGAAGCAACGGTTGTATGAGGAGAGGCAGAGAGGGCTGGGACTGTTCAGACTGGAGAAGAGAAAGGTCGGGGAATCTTGTTGGTGGGTATAAATACCTGATGGGAGGGTATGAAGAAGGCAGAGTCTCTTCTCAGTGGTGCCTACTGACAGGATGAGAGGCAATGGGCACAAACTGAAACACAAGAAATTCCATCTGAAATAAGAAAACACTTTCTTACTGTGAGGGTGGTCAAACCCTGGGACAGGTTGCCTGGAGAGATTGTGGAGTCTCCATCTTTGGAGGTAATTCAAAAGCCATCGGGACATGGTCCCAGGTGGCCTGTTCTAGCTGACCCTTGAGAAGGGGGGTTGGAGTACATGATATCCAGAGGTCCCTTCTGACCTCAACTGCCACATGCTTCTGTTGTGTAATTTCTAAATTGCTATGTGTTTGAACTGCACTTTCTTTTATCAGCAAAAGCAAATCAGTTCCTGCTCACACTACAGTGAACAAGCAGTGATATTAGACCCTCTTCATGCATGAGAACATCTGTTTGCTATTTCAGACACAAAGTCTGAATGTAGTTTTTCAGATGTTTTACAAAAAGTTGGACTTGAAGACAGTGTAAATAGAACATTTGTTACAAGACTCAAATACTGCTTGATTTTCACAAGGTTGAATCATAAATTTCTGAGGCTTTGCCATTGCCTGGAGCTGCAGTACTTGGCCAGCCTCCTCATCTGTGAAGGGCTCCTTGGGTCCTGTATAGTGTGTGATGTGCCATCAGGTACTGCTGGATGTAACCACAAAGGCATAACATCCCTCTAGTTCTGTAGAGCGTCTGGTGGCAAAACCAAGACAAGATTTGGGTACATTAAAATTAGATGTCATGATGCCTCCTTTACAGATATAGCTTGTTCTCACCAGTGGAAGTTGGTGGGAGGTACATATGTTACATCTGTACCAGTAAACGAAACAGTCCAAGGGGGCTGACCCACCCCTTAGTTAGCATACAGCTAAACTCTCTCCTCCTCTGAGCAGTTTGGCCGCATCCTGCCTGCCTGTGTAACTCTTGGGCCGTGCCTGCAGGGTGCAGGTCAGCTCGGGCTAGGACCATGCAGGAAATAAGATAACTATATGTTTTCTGTGCATATACGGCCAGCCAGGACTGTTTGCTTTCCTAGGACTGTACATGAGCCCCAAACTCTTTTTCCACCTCATGGGTAGGGTTAGGTATCTCCATGGCTCAAAGCAACCAGTACTCCCATCAAAGGGGCTAGTTAATGTTAACAGGCTGTTAGAGCAGTGTTGCCCACGATGTAGGCTGTACCTATTAATCAGGTTAAAAGACATGATTGAGAAGGTAGTTGGGGCATTAGAAAGAGCAACTAGAAGTAGATTAATACATTACTTGAGTAGTTAGGGAGAAGGGTATGAATGATGGAGTTCACCTAGAGTAGGAGCATGGAGCAAAACACTTGAAAATGCCGCTGTATAGCAAAGTCAAGAAGAAACACTGAAGTTTGTCTTACATCCTTCTTAGTCAAGGTTGTTAGAGAGGTAGCCCCATGACAGCTCTGAGTCATCTCAGGAGATGAAGCATGTGCCTGTTCTGAGTGACTGCCGAGAGGGCTGGGCAGGCTTCACCTTTTTGTCAAGGATTGTGGCAGCATGGCTGCAGCTGATCAAGTTGTCTTCTGTGCAATGCTATTGTGTTTGGATGGCTCACCCAGAAAGCTGAAGACTTTAATTCAGTTGCATGCTCAGCCACTAACAACCACCCCACAGGAGGAGCCACCAGGCATGGTCAAAGCTCCCACCAGAGGAGGGCAAGTGTGGGCCTGGTGATTGGGAGTCTACCTGCTAGGGGAGAGGTCTGAGTCATCCATATTCTTTTTCTGTACTCTACTAGTGACTACTTGAACACTGATCCAGCTCCCAAAACCCAGGACTCCTAACCCAATGCCTGCCTGCTAGGCTGCAGCCCTTTCTTTCTCCTATGCCCTCTTCTCAATTAACATTGAGTTGTGTAGAAACATAACTCAGTCAGGCCAGAGAGCCAATGTTTTTTCCCTGGCAGATGTGGATGCATAGGGAAAGAACAAGAGAAACAGACAGTACAAAATCATCCTTCTCTGACATACTTCTCACGTTCCAGGAGCCTGTGGTTTGGGGATTTCCTCGGACAGAGATGGCACCCAGACCATGGCAACAAGAATGCTGAATATTAAACTAGATAATATCAATAACAGTAATGACAATGATGATAATGATGCCACTATCTAACTACCATAGCTACATCTTTTTCAGGAATTTGACTAATCACCTGTTGAGACCTTCCATATTTTTCATCTCCATAATACCTTGCAGTGATCAGTTCCACAATTTACTTAGATGATTTAATTTTATGTATCCCTATCATGTTACCCCCCCAGCTGCCTATTTTCCAGGAGAACAAGTTCTAACCTAACTTTGTCTCCCTTGTTATGAAAGACCTTCTATTTTTCTGAAAATCCCCTTTGGCCTTGGCCATTTGTCACTGTTTTATGCTTTTTGAGATTAGGCAGGAAGAACACTGCAGAGTAATGACGATGTCAGCTCATTGCAGATTTATACAGAGGTTTAAAAATATCTTCTGTTTTGTTCTCTGTGGTAGCAAAGCCCAATAAAGAGGATGGAGAAATTCCCATCCTTTCCAGAGGCCCTTTAAAAAAAATGTTAAGGAATTTTTTTAGGTACTCTGTGTGGAGATTATGTGTATTTGAACCCTCTGAGGCAGCAGAGCATCTGACCTTCCACTTTCTGAGAAGTGCCCTAATCACAAGGGTCTCATATGAACTTTGAGACATCTTTTTTTGCTAAGCCCTTCTTGAAAAAAAGAAAGTAGCCACTATTGCAATTTGTGGATTTCCATTGCCTATTGCTTACCTTCCAAACTGAGTCCCTCTGGGACTTGGGCATTGCTGGTTTGGGCAGTGACTGGACCTACACAGGTCTCGTGGTGCTCCCCTCTGTCTGGAGAGGTGTGTGCTGAGACGCCTGGGAAACTTGGAGGTCAGATGTGAGAGGAGTCTGGAGCTTAGACCCTTGTAGAAGACAACAAATGAGCAAGGGTCTGATGCCTCAGCCCATCTTGGAAAAAAATGTTGATATAAATGGACTTTTATCACTCCCGATCTAGATAAAAAATTGCTATAAGCCTGCAAAAGCCTAAGTTCATGTTAGGATCATTGCCATAAGCGACGTAAAGCTTCAGCTGCCATCCCACAGCTGCAGGACACAGCCACTGTCACAGTGCTGCACTGGTTGTGTTGGACCCTCCCGCTTTCTATCCTCACCTGTGAGAAGCTCCCTCTCCTCGGCACCTGACATTTTGACTGAGGCCAGCAGCCTGGTCTCCCTGCTAATGTACTGTTTTACCCCAGAAATGCTTCATTCCTTTTCAGTTTGTATCCGCCACGCAGAAAAACGCAGACGGAGGATGGAAACCCCAGCTTTTCTCAGGACGAAGGAATTGCTAGGATTTCTGGAAAACAGTTGCCAGTTGCATGTCCAAAACCAGTTCCACAGTAGCTAGATGCAGAGGAGTTCCTGCCTGCCTCACTACGTGCCAAAGCTAACGAGGTAAGAATATGAAAGCATTCCCTGGCAATCATTTGAGGATGTCTAAGTTGGAAGGAGTGACTCAGAGGAGCTTTTCTTTTTTTTTTTTTTATTTTCTTTTAAAGATAAAATTTGGCAAACAGGAAGGCCTTCCGTCCCAAATAATATGCCAGCCTTATCTGCCTTGGACCATCAGGCTTCACAGACATTGCCAAACTCTCCCCACTATCTAATCTTCCCTGGCTTCCTCCTGTTCTGCCCGCTCTTGCGTCGCCTCCTGACTATCTCCTCACTTTATCAGATTGCCTTTGGTGGGTTCTTACCTCTCCTACATGGCCTGCGGGTCACCATTTCTGCTTTCTCTTCTCCTGTCTCTGGATAAAAGCAGAATTTCATTTGCTTGTCTCCTTGCAGACAATTTACAGCTCACTCTATGCCAGACCTGCCTTCTTCTGCCCAAACTGAAATCTCAGCTTTTTTCTTTGAGATTAGCTGCCAGATAAACTGAGCTTGGCCAAACTGGAGCTCTTCAGCATCTCCCTCTTTTCCTTCTGCCTTTTTTTTTTGGTTAACCATGGACAAAAAAGCCACACAAAAGCTTGTAGCTTGGGCACTTGGTCCCCATGTCTGGGTTGCCTAAGCCTTGCAGAGTCTTCCTTTGTAATGACAAGTAATGAGGCATTTTAAGAGGACTATTGGGTGGCTCATGCCTATGTCTGGCTCTGCAGGTTTTTCTGTCTCTTCCATGACTGGGCAGTGAGAAGCAGGCACAGCCTGCCACTTTGTATCCTTAGGGTGCAGGGTTGCTGGTGTGCAGCTGCAGAGGGGCAGGCAGCTGCCTTCCTCTGAGGTAGGCAGGCAGGCAGGGCAAAATCAGGAAGCAGAGCTTACGCAGGAGCAAAAGAAGCAGTTGGACAGGAGACTCAACCATGGAGATGTCCTACCTGGGAAGAGAGAGGGAGATGGGAGGGGGGAGGTTCCTGAAGAACAAGGTAAGGCTGGCAAAGAGGGAAGTGATGATGAAACTAGCCTTTTTCCCTGAAAACCATCGTTGCAGTTCCTCTCGACTAGGTTTAGCTGTGCTTCTTGGAGCAGGAAGAGCTCATGGGAGCACTATGATGGAGCAGCTAGGATTTGCTGCGTACATGTGAATTCAGATTTTTTTTTCCCATTCCCATCACCACAGAAATCATCAGGCAGGTCACAAAACTGGGAACTTGGTGTTATGTCAGTGTTCCCTAACCCATTGAAAGAGCTTTTGAAAGTAGCTGCTAAATCACCAGCTCCTGTTGCAGGACCTGTCATAGCAGCTGATCTCCAACTGTAGGTATGCCATGAAGACACAGCACTAGTATTTAGTGATTTCAGCACTGTCTGTAATGTCCGCGGGGAGGCACATGCCACCTGTAGTGTCCCAGGACAAAGCCCACAGATATCTTTCATGATAAGTATCAGACAAACACAAATCTGGCTGATTTCGAGTCCTTACTGCCAGTGAGGTCCACCAGTAGAAGTTGTTTACAGGGAAGTAGCTAGTACAGGCCAAGTTTATATATGCTCTGTATTTGTTCATGATAAAAGATAGGAAATGGGTGTGCAAGGCTGTCACTATGTCATCTCTCTCAAACTCTGGGCACGGCTGAGGATATGTAAAGACAGAGCAGTTTGATGATAAAATCGATCATAATGCACTTTAATCGCAATTAGAGCAGCAGACTCACCACAACACATCATCCCACAGGCTCCTCTAGACCAGCATCATGCCTCTGGTTGCATCAACAGGAGGACCTAACTGTGTGGTGTTGTAGGATATCATTGCAACAGCAAACATGTTTGGCACCAAAGTTTTCACACTACAAAACTCTGTTGGCTGCATTAGGACAAAAGAGAGATAAACCCTCCCTTTCAGAATGGAAGCAGAGCTGGAAAAAGAAATCAGCTCTGCTTGTCCTGACCGGTAATGCACCTGGCAGATCGTCCCCTCTGGACAGCACGGTCCTGGAGGAAGCATTCCTCTCCCCTAGAGAACAGCTTGCCCTGGTATATCTTGAAAACCATTACAGAGTTTTGTACAAATGTATGAGAAGACAGAAGACAGTCAGCGAGAAACACAGCAGCCTGCAGAGCTTTTCCCTGGACACTCTTGTTGCACAGTTTGAATCTTCTAAGTTTCCTTTCTGTTGCGTGGATTTTGCTTTTCCAAGGTGGGATGAGGTGGTGAATTCAGGGCATTTTATCAGTTCATGGCAAGGCCGAACACACCACGTTGCTGGAAGCTGCTGGAGGGACTGCAGTGAGCTGCAGGGCTGCCCTCTCCCCTCCTTGCCATGCCATGTCTTCAAACTCTTATGGCCTGAGTGGGAATGGGCAGATACCGATGACACCACATGTGCTGGGATGACTGGGAAGTGGAAAGTTGGAATGAGTTTCCAGGAACATGTGGACACTCGCTTCTGGAGGTCTGCTTTTCACCAGCGCCTCTGGAAATGGCCCCACCCCTCACCCAGCAGAAGCAGTGGTATTTGTGCCAGTCAGGCTGCACTGTAAGTAAAGGGGAAAAGACAAAAATCTGAAATATGTTATTCTGTGCCATTCTAAGGAGGCCCAGACAGTTTTTTTTTAAAACAGTGAGTGAAGTTTGTTGTCTAGAAGTGATTATTTTAAGAGCAAGACCTAACTGCATTTGAAAGGGGAATTCTCTTTACCTCACATGGCTGTTCAGCATTATGTCATGTCCAGAAGCACTTGGATGTCACACGTTTTAATTCAGACAGTGGCAATTTTGCTCTCAACAGTGCAATTGTGCAGCTGAACTGAATGTCTGAAAGGGACAAGCTGGCCTATTTTCCAGCCTGTGCTACGGCATACACACACACACACACCAGGTCTGTCCTGCTTGTAGGACATTTACAGAGCACGCCAGCCGGGAGGGCTTCTGGCCGGGCTGTCCCCGGGACAGCCCCACCATCAGCCTCAGCTCCCCTCCGCCCTTTCCCCGGGGAAAGCAGCAGGCAAGAGCTGTGAAGTCACCGTAGCTGCTCTGCTGAGCAACCCCACCGGGACACCAGGACATGAGGAGGTTTGCACCAGTTGCACGGGCTGGGGCTAAGCCCGTGATTAGAAACTCGGGCCAAAATCCCCAGAGGATCTGGACCTGAAATATCCCTGTGGCTCTGGCTCCTTTTTCTCTTTATTCCCCAGAGAACAGTTATTTTCTCTCTCCAGCTCACTGCTTTGCCTCTTAACTTAGAAGGCCACCTAGGGCTGGCCCTGGGCTTAGCAATGAGCTTCTCCCGATCTCATCCCTGCCTGTGCCATCAGCACACCCCAGCGAGGACCCTGGCTGGTTTCTCACTCTCCCCACCGGGGTTATTTTGCTTTGCTGGGGATGTTAACACTGTCATAGCTCAGGGGGTCACATCGGAGTTTTGCATTGCTCTAGTTCAGCCTGCTGCGGTGAGAAGTTACAGGCAGAAGTGGTTCGTGCTCAGTAGTCCAGTTCGTGTCTGAGACAGTGTACTACTCGGCCACATCTGCTCACCAAAATCAGGGGAACTCCGGAGAGCCGGCTGCCAGCTTTGCCTCCCTCCGATAACATCCCTGGCAATCCTCTGTCCTGTTGCTATTTCAGATCAAACACGCTGTAGCTGATGCCAGAGGGATGAGTAACGCACAGGAACGCTGCAGGGTGGAGTGAAGGATATGAAATATGGATGATGCTGAGCCTTGCTTCCCCTTGGTGGATGTTTTTTTTCTGGAAGGCTTTCCTGGTTTTCTTTAGGCAGCTCTGTGACAGTCTCTGGGCAAGGAGTCCCAGTCCCTTACACTGCCAAGAAAAATACTGCAAGTTCTTGGTCTCTGAATACCCATGTTGTGAGTAAGCTGGCAGGGATTAGATGTCCAGCACTGCCTGCGCGTGCACAGATGGGGACAGGAAGGCATATAGACCAACCTAGTAAATGGTTGAAGGGAAAGAATAAACCTAACTGAAAAATGTTGGAGAGCTTGAGGTCATCTTGGCACAGCTGCTTCCCCAGCACAAATCAAAGAGCGGGGAGAAAGCAGGATGTTTCAGAGACTCGACGGTAATAGGCTTCACTTCTTTATGCTTTCTTGTCTGCTGCCCCCAGCCTCTTCTTCTGAACATGACCTGCCAGAGCAACATACACAAAGCGAGTCCTTGCTTCCACATAGACTGGTTGTAGTCAGACAGCAAGGCACTCTTTAAGATGCCTTCATCAAAATCTGTACAGTCACCCTCATACAAAACTGCTTTTGTTTGATCTAATTGCATTTAATAGGAGCTTGGACTTTCTCCAGAGTAAGAACAGTTGTTGTTGTTTAAATATTTTATAAACTAGCATTTTTCCAGCCAGAACACAAACTCTTGGAAGTCAATGATGAGGAACCATCATGCACCAACACTTTAATTTCTGATTTTTGAGCACGATGTGTCTCTGGGTATTACCCTCACTTTGCTCCACTGGGGTCATTTTTACCTTCTCACTGCCAGCATGATTACATGCATGCCTTTAGGTCATGTAACAGGGGTAGTTTTTGGAATATCTTTGAGATACATAACTAAATTCAAGGGCTAAATTAACAGTTAGACTGTTACTCTGTTTTCTGAGTTAAAAAAGACTTTATAGCTACTTCTTGCTTACAATAAGCCACAGGATTTCACCCAGTTGTTCAATTTGTAGCCAGCATTTATGGACAGTTACACTTTTCTTCTGGAAAGACATTGTTTAAAGGGAGATGAGATGCTGCCACTCCTATCTCTAAACCCTTGCAGCGGGGATGGCAGAGCGAGCAGCGCAGGCAGCAGGAATCCCCCTCAGCCACCGGGCCCTCAGTGGGACTGCTGCCAACGCTTGTAACCTGCTGGCAGCTCCGGTGAAGTATGGTGCTGGTCAAGACCACGTTATTTTGTTTCAGGATGGTGGTATGTCAGCGAGGAGGACACAGAAACACCCAGAAGTGGAGTATGGCTCCGCAGTGCTGCCTGCAGCTGTGCAAGGTCCATCTTCAGGGCTACCCACCTTACAGCCTTTACGCTCCCCTAGCTGATTTGGAAGGGTGTAAATAAAATAAATCAGGGACATTTTCAGGAAACAATTTACATTATAATTTGGCAATACGGTCGGAATAAATGTTGCATCTGTCAACTTTATTAAAGTCCTACCAGAAATCAGGTGGGCTTCTGTCTGGAAATGTGCTCACTGATGGGGCAGTCCCATTAGCTACACTGCAGCTGCCTTTTTAATTTGGGCTGCAGGCAAAGCAGTGGGAGAAGAGCATGTCTCGGACCTACAGATAAGCAAGCTGTAGAAACTTGCATTTACTTCTGCCATTGCTTTACAGTGTGAATCCTCCTACCTGAAAGGGAATGGACAGAGAGCCCCGAAGCTTGCAGAGCCTTCCTGACTTCATGTTTCTAGAAGAATCTAATTCCAGGGAACAGTGTATTGGGTCTGCGTGGCAAGGTTTTGGTAGCAGGGGGGCTGCAGGGCTGGCTTCTGTAAGAAGCTGCTAGAAGCTTCCCCTATGTCTGATAGAACCAATGCCAGCCGGCTCCAAGTTGGACCCACTGCTGGCCAAAGCCAAGCCCATCAGCGATGGTGGTAGTGCCTCTGGAAGAACAGATTTAAGAAGGGGATAAAAACAACTGCACAATGGCAATTGCAGCCAGAGAGAGGAGTGAGAATATGTGAGAGCAACAACTCTGCAGACACCCACGTCAGTGAAGAAAGAGGGGGAGGAGGTGCTCCAGGCGTTGGAGCAGAGATTCCCCTGCAGCCCGTGGGGAAGACCATGGTGAGGCAGGCTGTCCCCCTGCAGCCCATGGAGGTCCACGGTGGAGCAGATATCCACCTGCAGCCCAGGGAGGGCCCCATGCCAGAGCAGGTGGGTGCCCGAAAGAGGCTGTGACCCCATGGGAAGCCCGCGCTGGCCCAGGCTCCTGGCAGGACCTGTGGCCCTGTGGAGAGAGGAGCCCACGTTGGAGCAGGTTTTCTGGCAGGACTTGTGACCCAGTGGAAGGGACCCATATTGGAGCAGTTTGTGAAGAACTGCAGCCCATGGGAAGGACTCACACTGGAGAAGTTCATGGAGGACTGTCTCCCGTGGGAGGGACCCCACACTGGAGCAGGGGAAGANAGTCAGGAGTAAAGGTGAGCCCAAGAAGGAGGGAGGGGGGGGGGGAAGGTGTTCTGAGGTTTGGTTTTATTTCTCATTACTCTACTCTGATTTGATTGGTAATAAATTAAACTAATTTCCCCAAGTAGAGTCTCTTTTGCCCATGACGGTAATTGGTGAGTGATCCCTCCCTGTCCTTATCTCAACCTACAAGCCTTTCGTTCTATTTTCTCTCCCCTGTCCAGCTGAGGAGGGGAGTGACAGAGCAACTTTGGTGGGCACCTGGCATCCAGCCAGGGTCAGCTCACCACAAACAGTTATTATATATGCTGTTCCCACTATAAATGCTAGTTTCAAATGTCTTTTTTACTAGGCTCTGCAGAGTGCTGCTAGCTACAAGCCCATGGGTTTGAGGGGGTGACTGGCTTCCTAATACCCAGAGAAGTTTATCAGACCTGCCACTGTTCTCCTCAAGCTCAGAAAGAGCCCAGGGATAAACTCAAAATATAGTGGCCACCTTAAAGAAACCAAGAAATTGCCCCTGGAGAGGAGGGGACGTAAGTTCACTGAGACACAGCGGTTTGTTATATTGCATGCAACTATATGTAGCAGAAAAGGAGGAAGGTCTGTCCAGAAGCTTGGGTCACTGCAGCTTGCTTTTAAGATAAACATCATAATTCACGTTAAACTTCAAGACTCTGGGGAGGAACACAGTAGAGCAGAGCTCCATGGGTTTAGCACCAGCAGCAGGGAGACCTACAAGTTCTGCTACTGCCATGTCCAGAGCTTTGCTCAATGGCCGCAGGAACTGCTGCTCAGAGGCACCAAGGATGAGCACCTGCATGCCAAAACCCAGGGAGATCTCGATACCAGCCAGCAGCAGTCAGTAAAAGTAATACTGTGGCAATCACAAGGATTTGAGATTCACTGAGTTGTTTTACCCAGTACACACAGGAATTGTTGTTGTGGCCTTCAAAAGAAAATACAGTTAACACTTTAAATTTTTCCTAAATGAAGTGAAGGAAAAAAGCAATGGAAATTCCCATTGCAGTTATACCTATGTACGGGGAGGCCTCCATGAAGGGGGAGAACAGGCTGGATCAAAACCAGAGAAAACCAGAGGTTGGATGCTCTTATTGGGGATTACTGCTCTAAATTTGCAATCTGCAGCCCCTGGAGCTCTAGCTCTGCCTAGGCTTTGAGCAGCCATGGCTCTCCTCACAGCCTTCCAAAGCCAGTCCTATCCAGAACCAAATGCTTGCACTACCTCTGCCAGCGTCAGCCCGTGGTTTCAGTACGTTTCTGGAAAGGACAAAATTTTCAGGAAGGTTTGCAGAGAAATTTTCACTTCTTTGGTACTGCGTAACCCTTAAACAAGCTATTTTATTTCCCTTTGCTTCATTGCCCCTTCCTCCTTCCTGATTTTTCTGTAGAATCTGGAAAGCACTTTGCTATTTCATGATGCTGTGGGTGTTCTGCCTATTTTGCGTCAGTACAATATTTTGCTTATATGATGTTTTACATAAGAAGGGGCTAAGCGCCACTTTCTCCTCACTGAAGGAGTGGGGAATGCGGGAGGTGGCCATCCCAGGGGAATACACCCAGGGCTGCCAGCACCCGCTCCCATCTCATCTTCTGTGTGCTGAGGACACTGCAATTCAGTTCTTAATTTGCAGCTCAGTGAATTGTGGTAGAGAAAATACTAAGCACAGGTAGTCAGAGGGGGGGGAAACCCAATATCCCATCTTGTTACTCACAGTGATGCTGTGCAGGCTGCAGGAGGATGGATGAGGGAACTGTGAAATAACCCGCCCGCAGTGGACTGCCGCTGGCTGGGCCAGCTGGCCATCTCCTCACAGCAGCCCATGCAGTGCTGTGCTTGGCACTTGTGGCTAAAACAGGCTTGACAACATACCAGGGCTGGGGCTGTTGCTGAGCTGTGCTTGCACAGCACCAAGGCTGTCCCTGTTTCCCACTCTGTCCCCCAGCAAGGAGGCTGGAGGTGGGCAAGAGGTTGGAAGGGGACACAGCCGGGACTGCTGACACCAGCTGACCCAAGGCATGACCCATACCATATGGCATTGTGCTCAGCAGTAAAATTGGGGCCCTTGATTCCTTTTGGTGTTAGTGGTTCAGAGTTACAGGTAGCAGACATTACAGATCAGCTCTCCTTTAATTTCAACTAGATCTCATTCCTGTAAAACATTCTCGATTGCATGTGCTTTGGTGCCCTTCAGTTAAGGGACACAACAAAGAGGTTACAGCAAGACTGACAATGCTGTGCAGGTATGTTTGGTGTAGCACAGATGATAGTCACACAGCTTCCTACTCTGCCACATGCCCACCCCAGCAGCCACACCATCCCCCTCCTCCATCAGGGTATAAGTACACTCATCACACCATTCACCATTTACAAATATTGTTTGCTTCTCTCCAAAGCTGCTACAAGAAAATACCAATGAACCATCAGGTCTTTGACTTGAAGAGACCCAGGGTTTCTGCTATAATGCTCAAATTGCACGTTCTTGTTTCTATTCTCCTCTAAATCACAGGTTCTCACTCTGCTCAGCTCAGCATTACAGTCAACAGCCATCTTCTGATACCCACTGCAGCAAGAGGAACTATTGCATTTCTGTCCCCTCATCTGCTCTCCTGGAGTAGAGAACACCCTTACTACCATATTTTTGGATGCATACGTGTGGCTGTTTATCCTTAAAAGGCAGTTAGAAGGAAGGGCCTGGCTCTTGGGAGGGGATTACAGCAATCCTTTCCTGCTGAAAGCCGGCTCACACCATCCACATAGGTTATTTCAAACTTCAGCTGTCACTGCTTCTGTGACCAGCTTCCCATGTAGCAGGAGGCCTCTTAAATTTGCTGCAAAACCACATCAGCACACTGAATATAATCCACTAAAAATATTAAACAAAATGACTGGAAACAAAAGATTAGGTCATTTTCAATGCAGCTTCTACAAGCTGCATGATGCTTATTTCACAGAGGTCAGGCTGCTTTTGCAGGACCAAAGGATTGTACGAAGCTCTTGCTGCACCATTCCCAGGAAGGTAAACTGCTTGCACAGCTCTGTGCACACACAAAAGGAGACACATTTTGAAAATTTAGGCCATGATAAAAAGTATAGCTAAAATAAGCAAGAAATAAGGACACTTCTACTCAAGACCTTTCTGACTCTCAAGAGAAAACTGGGCATTGGAGTGTTGTTTATAGCACTGAGACCACTAGAAATGACAAATAGGATCTTCCAGATGAAAACTGAGTGGAAGGCATGAAGCAAATTACTGAGGTTGAACTGGGGCCAGAACATTAGCAATCACAGAAGTGCCACGACTCATGCGCTACTGAGGTCTTTGGGCCTCACAATCACATTTCACCTCAAGTGCTTGGTGCTTCTTCCCTTCCCTTTGCTCATGTGGCTGTTGGAAAGGTCGGTATTTCCATGAAAGCACTTCATGACTGCAGGACCAAAAAACCTGAATTCATAGCCCAAGGGAGTTTCTCACATTCTCTGCTAAAAGTCAGCCAGAGCTTGAAGCTCAGCCTAGGCCTGGGGATTGCTTCTCCATCTTGGAGTGGGTGCAGATACCATACAGCCACCTCTAGGCTATATTCAGAACCAGTGGCAAAGCTTGCCCTTCCCTGCAGTAGGTCCGCCTTGCCACCTGTGAGAACCCTCACCATGCCACACCATCAAGAACAGGCTGGAACACACCTTAACTCTTCATCTGGGGAATGTAAGCTGCTTAGATACCACAACCACAGACACCTCAACAAGCAGCAGCTTTGTGTTTGATCTTTCCCAGCCTTTCTGAGAACACACGTACAAGAACTCATGAGGGAAACTTCCAGCCGCAGCTTTTAGGCATCAGGACAAAATTTGCTCTCACTTACAGGACAGTAGCCACCTACTAGGCCAGAAGGGTGATTGAATGTCAATTGAAAGAGAAAAAGAACACGTGTTGATGCAATACAAGCAGGAAAGCATTCTAGCTTTTTTAGGGGTCTTCTAAGCATAGCAGCTGATGGTAGCATCTGTCTGATTGCACTACATGACAATGACAAGGACTTCTCTCTGGTGCAGGAGGGGTAGGCCATTTGCCATTAGTCCTGAGAAGTTTCACTGTGAACAAACTGAGTCTGGATAAGATGAGCTATATTTGCCAGGTATGCAACTCTTCCTTTTTTGAATCTGAAAATGTGGGTTCAAGTCATGCAAGTGACCAACACATACTGCAAATTTTATTTTTATTTCCTCCTTACAGAAACTAAATTAGCATATGCCTACATCTTGATTAAAACAAATTCACCACTGCAGAAAAAAGCATTCTTTTTATTCTCTAAAGCACACCTGTGAACACAGAACAAAGTCTAACGTCAGTACATGAAAGCTTTTTCTTAGTGCACCTCTCCATTGCAGCTTCTCCATTAGTTCTCTAAAAAAAAAAAAAAAATCATTACACCTTAGGTATTTATATATGCTTGCATTAAGCTTTGCATAATCTACCCATAATGCAATTCACTTCTAGAAGTCAGTTAAGAAGCTAATCAAAAAGGCCCCTTAAGTTTGCTTTATTTACAGTTGAAATGGCTAGATTTTAAATACTTTACAGTCACTCCCAGCACTGGCTCCCAATTCAAAGCATGAGTGCATTCCATGATTTCTTTATAACTATTTTCTAGAGGGGATTAATTAAGCTGCCCATACCTACAGCTATGTAGGTACCTCAGCTATCTACATAAAATACCTTATAGGAAATAAACATGCTGCCAAAAATATTTATTACAATGAATGACAAATGAGAAACTCAACCTTTAGGAACAATAGACAGGTCCTCGATTTTGTGCTGCAGTCATTGTCAACTGTGGGAACAGCACTAACGTCGGAGAAAGAGCAGTTAAGGAGTACCACAGTCCAAAGCAATTCCTCTGGTCCTTTGTAAAGACAGCTTTATGTTCAGCTCTCGCACCCTCCTCTCTTTCACCACCTCTCCCCCATTACTTCTTTTTTGTTAAATCATTGATCAAGTTTCTGAACCACAACAGCGTACAAATTTATTGCAGAGGGGGAAAAATAATCATGCATCTGGGAGAAGATGCATCTAAATCCTTTTTTTTTTCAGGAAATGCAGCTTACATACGAATATGGCAGCTCTTTCCTCAGACTACAGTTATCAGGAAACAGGCAGGTTATCTGAATAAAGACAGATCTGTTCCTCTAAATTTTACAGTTTATGAGTGGATGCAGGTCTTGTGGAAACTGAGAAACTGCTGTAAAGATTAACAAATAGGATGCACATGCATTTCTTTGTTCTTACATACTTTCAAAACCCAAATGGGAGGAAGAAGTATCTGTGATTCAGGTAGGTCCAGATTTTTTTTTTCTTACACAATAAGGTAGATTACTTAGCACATTCCAGGTTAAAAAAATTACAGCAAACATTCAGTAACTGGAATGCATATAATATACAAGTACCATTACATTTACAAAGCTGTTCAGGACAATTTTTCTTTCTAGAATAAGCATAAAAAAGTTACAAGCTAATTCACAATAACTTTAGATACAATGTTATTAAAATACATTGATGTTAATCATAAAAATATTTTACTATTTACATGTACATTGTATAAACCTTAACATTAAGAATATGCCCATTTGAGGATGCCTTAAATGAATATTTAGGCAGATTGGCCCATTTTATAGTGCAGCATCCCTGTTTTGGTCTTCACACCATGAAACTGTACCAGATTCACAGTATCTTTGCTAGTGCTTTGCTAAAAGTCTTCGACTTTTTACTATTTAAGAAACATTCATTCATTCATTACAAAGAGCCAGTTTTGTTTCCACTTTGTTTCTTGGTAAATCCTACTCCCAGTAGTTCAGGACACTCTGCCTGGCCTTGTGCGATTTGGTTGCATTTCCAAATAAGGCTATAATTCATTTCATCAGTTATCATGCTATCTTGCTTGTAGTCTGGATGCTGTGCAATAAATTCCCTCATCCATCGAGCAACTGTCATTAATTCTCCTGTGGGCAAGAGGAAGTCAAATTGCAGTTTATACATCTAATTTAGCAGTACGACACCTAAAGTTGTATGCATTGTATTCACAATTAATGAACGGTCCATGCTTTCATGAGAAACACATTCCTATACATATATTTTTTTTTTAAATATGGCTGAACTGCAGGCATAATTAAGCTGACATATCACCGATAGTCTAAAACACACTCATCTGATGCAATCTTCAAACTTTCAGATGTTGTAATGAGACAGTGCAGAGAGAAGTAGCTACTGGAACAGGTGTTACCAACAGACTGTATAGCAAGAGGTCTTGAAGCTGTCATTTAACAGAGAATCTGGCTGAGAAAAACCAACAGACACCTCTATGACAACTATATATATATAAGATAATTTTGTACTCGATCCATCCAACTCATCTGCTAGCTTTGCTCTGTCTACCTTGACTTACTGTTCTTTCTTCCTCTGGCAGCTCCCCAGCAAAAAATAGGCAGGTTCCCGATTATACCAACTCTTAGTTTGTACACACTGCCTCTACAGTCCACAGGGCAGTCAGCAGGTGCCTAAGGGTCCCCAACGCTCCTATATATCAAATGGCGCACACCACTTGCAGGAGACCTTCATCCCTACAGAGTACCAGCTG
The DNA here is from genome assembly GCA_013401275.1 of Pandion haliaetus. Taxonomy (NCBI): domain Eukaryota; kingdom Metazoa; phylum Chordata; class Aves; order Accipitriformes; family Pandionidae; genus Pandion; species Pandion haliaetus. Next base: position 129,064 of record VYZV01000018.1, read on the forward strand.
GAGGCCAGCTGGACACCAGTGTTTAGGTTACTGAATCTTGCTCCTGAATGCAGCATATGCAAGCAAACCTTAACTAGTACAAGTTTAAGGTAACTCTGACAGTAAGACATTAAGGTAGGTTGATGGGATACTCAAAGAGCCTAGCAAAACTTTCACTGCTAGGTACTGGAACCTCAGCTTCCTTGTAAGAGTAGAAGCAGTCAAGGGCTTCCACTACAGAAATCTTTAAAGAATATTATAAAAAGCAAGAGGAATCCAGTCAGGGAAAGCAAGGAGGAACACACAAATAAAAAGTAAAAAGCATCCAAGACTGTTTAAAGGTATCAGTGGTTTTGAACACAGATACACAAACACAAATCAGAAAAATTGCAAAAAGTGCAGGAAAGAAAAGCAGAATAAAAAAGGTTATTGAAAATAAGAACATCCCTCAAAAACCAGAAGTCATGTTTTACAGAAATGAGGCCAGATTTTACACTTCTATATACAAAGAGGGCAGAAAAAAAATATTACCCAGGAAGCATTATTTGTTGAAGGCACTAATTACTCACACAAAAACTTTCTCAAACCAACGAGAAGGGGCCTGCAAGAAAATCAGTGGGGCTGGGAGATGAGCAGAGCATAGAGACACCCCCATTTTTGGACTAAAAAAGCCGCTGCAGGCAGTCACTGCAGGAGGAGACGGGAGAGCAGCCCAGCTCATGCCAACACAGACATCTAGTGGTCAGGCAGCCCAATCACTCCCCATCCTTCAAACCAGTGTACATCTGCAGCACCTTCATCTTGAACACAGCGTGCAGCTCTCAAAGAACATAGACGAGTATCAGGAAAAGGCACCACAGACTGACAAAAGGTGTGAGACAATTTCCAAGTGAGGAGAGACAAGACAAAGGGAATCTCAAATTCAGAAGCAACAATATACTTGCGAAGTTTGCAAAATTATGAATGTTGAGAAGTGAGTAGAGGAATGTTATCCTACAATGCAGGAACTAGAAAGCATACAATGAAATAACTGGGAAGAGCACTTAAACATGCAAAACAAGAGGAATTACATTTTTCAAAGAGCACTTCATAAAATTGTGGCATTTCTTCTTGTATGACTTTATGGGGAGTAAAAGGGTAAATGCTTCGAGAAGGGTAAGACAATGATCATGGAAATCATGTTTGTGAATGGTCATGAAGCCCCATGATTACTGCACCACCTTTGGCTGAGAAAATGCCTACACTGCAGACAGCCAAGAACCAGGAGAGCACACTAGGACAAGGGTCACTCGACACTGCTATCTTAACACCACTTTCATTAATATTTGGTGGTGGTCAGCAGCTGCTGCTGCCTAGCAAATCTGTAGTCTCACTGAGTGGTGGCAGTCACACACCAGCTAGACAGAGACCAGTGAGGGCAATACCTAGCTGTGCTGCAAGAGAACATGAGACTGAAGCACGGATTAACTATGTCAGGGCAAGGTTAAAGCCATAGCAGCTAAGGTGCCCATGGTTAACTCTGAGTACTCTGTGTTCACCATCTGAGGAGAGAAATCTGAAAAATGGTCACTCTTTGTGGATATGTCCATGCTAGACAGGCTGCAGTTCAGGAACATTTGATTTAAGATTGAGAATAAACTGGAATAATCCAAAGCTTGCAATTGAGAAACATCAAGGCACAGTAATACAATACCTAATGCTTTTTATTCTGTGAATTCTGGTTCTTATGAAGTATCATTTAAAAAACATTTCAGTTCATCAGAGTTAAGATATAAACCCTAGACTCTATCTCACTGTCACACCTTTTACGTCCGTGTAAATACACAAGCTCACTTTTGCAATGCCTGTGACTTCACACCAGGTAGCAAAGTTGTTCTTTGCAAGGGCAACACCTGCTACAGGGGGTTGAGCCCTCATCATCAGCTCTTGGGAAAAACCCTCTATGAGATTTATGCATTCCTTGTTTTTTCAACAGAATTTTTCTGAAGGGGAAAAAAACCCAACAACAAACAATGGAATATTTTGAAAGGATTGCTATTTCAAGGGCTGATGTATCTCAGATGTTTTCTTCCTGCCAATTTCTCTTCTCTCCCTCAGTTAAGCCAAGCATAAAATCCCCTGTCTGTGTTACCTGAGGGACAGAAGCCTCCTACAAACAAGCAGACATAAAAAAGAACATTTACGATGAAAGCTCTAATTAATTAAAACTTGTTACCAGTCTAAAGTACTGCTAAAGTATTGAATTACCAGGTAAGAGAAAGTCCTGATTTTCACCTCAGCTTTAAAAAGATCTTTACCTAGAAGCTTCTACAGCAATTTTCAAGAATTAAAAAGGAATGCAACACTTTTAAATTAAAACCAATGAATATATTTCATCGGGGGGGGGGAAGTCTTGACTTATGAGACTAAAATTAACTGTCTAGCTAAATTCACAGCAAGGCAGGCATACAAGTGATTTGCACATAAAAAGGTAGAAAGTTGCTGCAGACTGTGCTACGTGCCAAGTTCTGAATTAAAGTTTAGCCTGCCTCTCTTACTCATTGTCCTGCTGCATTTTAAAAAAGGAGCATGCCACCTGTCTTCAAAAACACTGCAACATGGGGAAGACAGGGAAAGAGCCTGGATTGCTCTGCCTTGAAGGAGTTTTGCTACTTAAAGAAGGACTTTCTTATCAGGGAGCTAAAGACTAAGTCCCATGCTCTAGTATACCAGAATTTAGACTTATGAGTGCTTTGGAGCAGCACGGTTCAGGGTCACATCAGTAATACCAGGCTATCAGACCCAGCCTCACACACTCGTAATTACAACACTTAATTGACAGGCAAAGGGGATTAGTATATGTCATAGGTTTGTGTGGCATGTTTTTTTTTGGTAGCGGGGGAGGTGGCCGCAGGGGTGGCTCCTGTGAGAAGCTGCTGGAAGCTCCCCCGGCTCCAAGTCGGACCCACCTCTGGCCCAGGCTGAGCCCATCAGTGACAGTGGTGGCGCCTCTGGGAGAACAGATTTAAGAAGGGGAACCTGCAGTGGGTAGTGGGATTGGAATGTAAGAGGAACACATCTGCAGATATCAAGGTCAGTGAAGAAGGACCCACGAGCCTGCCTTTTATTTTCTCCTCATCCCACCGTGGTCGGGGGAGGGGAGTGAGCAAGCGGTTTCATGGTGCTTTGTTATCGGCTGGGCTGAAACCACAACAGTATACGTGCAGGCTACTCCAAAGAGGGCAATACGCTGGCAAAAGCAGCAGTAAGTGGTGCCAAAAAAGAGAATCTTGGATTGGAGATGCACTACCCTCTACGCTGTAATTGTAACTGTATCCGTTACTTCTAATTTAAGTTCTAAAATGGATCATGAAACATTTAGAATTAGAATTAGATTGGACCAGATTTAAGCCAGAGAACACACTCCAGTCCTTTGCTCCTATGATTCAACACTTAACCAGACAGCCACAGCTGCCACCAGTTTATCCAACTGAAAACTACAGGACACCCCAATTACTAAGAAAAATGCCAGGAAAAAAATCAATGCCCAAAAGCGTCAAAACATACCAGATGCTCTCTTTTTTATTAGCTTCAGGTAGTTTAGGATGGTGCACCTTGTATCCACATCCACTTCCATGTTTTCAAGATAGGAATTCAAAATTGGGATCAAACCAGGAAAGACTCCTTCCTGTGTAAAGAGAAGAGAGTCAGCATAAAACATGCCCAGTCTGATTTCTGGGAGGGTGGAATGGAGGGGAAGGCTGTGTGTTCCAGGTAGAAGAGGCTATGACCTTCCCATTGATAATTGTATCAATACTCATTAAGGTGTACTCTTCCACATCAGTGCCTGTCCCATTCTGTGCAGAGCCACATCCATCCACAACAGCATTTCCACCTTCATGGGTGAGAAAGGGAAAGGAAGAAATGATGAGAAAGCAAGAGATGCGCTAAACATCCACAACAGTGTTAATCAGCTTGCTTGTTGTGATACCTTTGCAAATATCTTTTCTGAAGTAAAACATTCCCTGCCGGACAGCATCTCTTTTCTGGGCCATCTTCATGTTTTCATCCACCTGGCAAAAGAAGTATTTCATTCATATTTGTGACATTTTAGAAAAATCAAGATTTTCCCAAATCCTCCCATTTTGGTCTCATTAGTTGAAACTATGTTTCTTATTATTTCATCACACAAGACCAAGCTGTGGAGCTAAGTTTTATGTCGTTCTTCAGGGGTCCTGGGCAAAACCACAAAGAGATGATGTTCTATGAAATTAGGTCTCCAGCAGAAAAGGTTAGAACATGCTATGCTAATCTTTTACTTTTGGATGAAAACACAGGAACAGCTGTAATTAACAGGTTGCATACCATCTGGCAGACTTCTCTGCATATTTAGATGCAATTTACATGAGTATAGAAGAAGAAAATTGCTGTTTCCCTAGCCATAGTTTGTTGCTTTTATTAACAAAATCATTGAAGTCTTTAGAAGAGTTATCACTGTATTAAACTTTCAGAAACAGAATTCCAGTAACTTTGTACAGGAATTGTATTTATTCCACACCCAAACATCTGTTAGATAGATGAACTTAGACTGCTAATAAGGAAGTTCTAAATTGCAGGCTTCTCAAGAAATCTACAAACTACGAAGCACTGCTCATATGCTCTGCAAATGACATAAGCATTGCTCTGTCTTTCTGAACAGAAGATTTTGTCCAAGTTCTTTGGTCAGTATATTCTCAGGGAATTAACATCACACAGGTTTCGGACATTAGGTTTACTGTACTGTCTTCAGAAGAAGGGATATGATTTGCTGAATTCTTTGTCTGACCTTTTAATTAAGGGCAATGCAAAAATCTTTACTTTTTACCTTTCAAAGCTTTGTTTTCAAAAGTCTGGTTTTGTTCATTTAATATTATGAAACCTATTTACAAAACAGGCTGTTTTGAAAGTTTGAAAGAACTCCAGTCCTAGTTGACAGGAGTACAACTGCACCCCATCAGACAGCAAAGATTAGTGTGAGATTAGCCTCATAAACCCGTATTATTTTACTTGAAAGAGGCAGGCTTACCAGTGGTTGTGCAATTCTGTGTTGCATTACTTGCCAAATTGCTTGGCAAGCTCAAGCAATTTTATGCCCCCCCCCCAACTGTATGGTATGATTACTGCTAATTTACAACTTCAGTATTCTTCTCCATTTTAATTAAAAACACTAAGAAAAGCCTCAGGATACTACTGCTATGCTGTAGCCAGTGCTGGCAGTATTTCCTAGTATACAGTCTGGCAAAAGCCTTCTGCACTACAAGACCT
>VYZV01000019.1:1843-47159 GCA_013401275.1 Pandion haliaetus
AACATATTTTTGAAATGACTCAAATAATTTTCCTAATGACATATACCAGTGTATGCTTTTCAAGGACTTCTTTTTCTTTATGGCAGCAGTGATGTGAAGTAAGAAAAACATGAAGTATGTGGAAAAAGAAACAGATTACTTTTTTATCCTAGACTTATTTTCCACCTGAGACTATATTCCACACTTGAAACAGTGACTTTGTCCCTGGAAGTTTCTTTGAGTGTTACAGTTTAAAGAAGTGCTGTTCACATAGAAATAATTCTAGTGTGTAAATATTAGGTGACAAACTATCATAGCCAGATGTCACAGAGAATCTGCCACCAGAGAGAAGCTGAATCTATAAGGAAAGGGGTTCAAACGTTAAGTTACTCAAGCAGGACATACACTGTGACGGTCACAGGAGCTCCATCAGCCATGAGTCAATATAAGAACACTACTGAGCTTAGTCCAGCCACAGCTCAAGGCTATGGGAGCCTAAATTTCCAGCTCTGAACTGAGCCAGAAGGAGCAGAGAGGGATGTGCTGAAGGATCATCTGAAGATCATGACTGTTAGTCAGCATAGTGTGCTGCAACAGAAACAAACAACAAACCAAACAATGCCCTGAATTGCAGAATAGTATCAGGTAGCTGCCAGGTCTTGAGTGAGTGCAACCATTGTTCTTCTATAGATTCATACATCTAAGTCTAAACTGACAACAGAAGATAGGAAGATGTTTTACAGAGATTATCTCTGACTGTTGTCCAAGTAGAATTACAAAGTTTTGGCCAATAAATGATGAGATACAAAAGTATAATTTGCTTATTACTCACAAAAGTCTGTATACATTGCCTACATACCTATACATATACACACACGCAGATGCTGCTGATCATGCTTATGTCTAAGTCATATCTTGAACCCTTATCAGATGACCAGTAAACGGCCCTTGTTCTCATGTTACTTCTCCCTCCCTCTGAATGGGTGAGGAGCTCAAAATCTCCGTGAAGTGTGGGCAAAGCTATGCAGAAATTGCAATGCCTACACCTGGGGCTAAAGTAGCGGTGAGAGCTTGTCTTTGTTCTGTTCCAGCACAGCAGAAAACAAACTCATTTAAACCACAGGTGGCTGACTATTGCCTATACCCTGAAAGGCAGTGGAAGAAAAGCACTAGCAGTGGTTTTGGAGGCAAGGCTATTACACATGCCCACATATTATTGAATTTTCCGTGTTTTCCTTGGCACTGGAAAAAAGGAGGTGGGTTCCCAAGCAATTGCAGCTGAGAGCCAGCCACCTTCTAGCAGTACTTTGTTCCTGACTGCATCTTACTTTGGACACGTCAGCAGAGAGTGAGTGCAGCAGACCCTGGACTCTGACCACAATTGAAACTGTGCAAAGTATGCTTAGGTGTGTATATTTAAATCAGAGAGTTCATTTGCTCTTATAAAGGGAAAGGACTCCTTTGGGACTATGAAATGCAGGGTCAGGCTTTGACAATTCAAATCTCAGTGGATCTGAGCCAGTTCCTATGAGTAGGTAATTTGGCCCTGGAGAAATAAGGCGCCAAATTTAGAGGTGACAAGGATTATGTTGCTTTCATAGCCTTAGGCTTTTGGGGTTTTTTTTCCTAACAGCAATTTAGAAAATCCTACCACTCATTTATCTTGTCATTATGGACTTCAATTATTCAAACAAAATTTTCTGCCAACTGCGATGGGTACTTTCTCCTACTATTTTTGGCATCTCTGGATTTTTCCCAAAACATACTATCTTGTTTTCAAATGCAAGTGTTTTTGAAAGAGAAGGTATTGAATTCTTTAAAGGTTTAAGTTTGTCACATTTAATTTTTTTCCACCTTAAACAAATTTTAGAAAGGACCTATAGGAAAATTACTTTTATGGTTACCAACATATGGAAACTTACAGCTCTGGAAAGATTACAGAGAGTTAAGGAAGAAAAAAAAAGCAATTTATAAAATACAGATTTGTAGAGGCAACAAAGAGCACAAAAATGCATAACAGTCATTTAGACTTGATATTAAAATACTGTATGTGGTTGCTATTTATGAAAAAATACTTTGAGCCAATAAAAACAACTATATGTCAGTAACATAGGTAAATTGCCAGCAAAATTCAGTGCTCATCAGAAAAAGTTGTATTACAAAATATTTTATGAGAAATGTGAAGCCTGTACTGTGCTGGTTCTTTTTTTACTGTAGAAAAGTAGCACTAAATAAAAATGGACTTCAGGAGAGATTTTTTGACACCACAGTGTTGTAATTGTGAGACAAATCTGACTTTGCAAAGCCTTTAAAGTCTCCACCTTCAAAAAAACCCCCTGAAGGTAATATATGATTTATGGCTTTATTCTTGTCATTGTTTAACCCCAGCCAGGAACTAAGCACGAATCGGCTGCTCACCCACTTCCCCCCCACCCAGTGGGATGGGGGAGAGAATCAGGAAATGAAGTAAAACTTGTGGGTTTAGATAAGAACAGTTTAATAGAACAGAAAAGAAGTAACTAATAATGATGATGACAACACTAATAAAATGACAACAGTAATAATAAAAGGATTCAAATATACAAGTGATGCACAGTGCAATTGCTCACGAGCTGCTGATTGATGCCCAGTTAGTCCCTGAGTGGCGATCCCCCCCACCCCCACTCCCCCCAGTTTATATACTAGACGAGACGTCACATAGTATGGAATACCCCTTTGGCCAGTTTGGGTCAGCTGCCCTTGACTTTAGACTAAACACTACTTAGCAACAACTGAAAACATTAGTGTGTTATCAACATTCTTCTCATACCAAACTCAAAAATATAAGCACTGTACCAGCTACTAGGAAGACAATTAACTCTATCCCAGCTGAAACCAAGACAATTCTCCTTCATGCTAAAGAAACAAGCTGCAAAAAAGCATGATTCCTTTTGTACTTCAGAAGGCTGAAAAGGTAAATGTCTTCAATGACCAGCATCCATCAAGTAGGAAAGGAGAAGGTGACTTTCAAAATTATCTCTTGCCATAAAAGTTCTTCCAACTCTCTCCTGAACTTTACATGCCTTTTCAATACTTCATTAGGCTTTCTCTCCTCAAAACTCCAAGATAACAATCATTGGCCTAGTTCAGACTGACAGAAGGAGCTCTTCTATTTTCATTGCCCATCTCTTTGTGCAATTAGTTAAAAAAATACACTGTCTCTTTCAGTAGTCCTTCCTGGAGGTCACTTCGATTTTTCCTAGCTTTACCATCCCCTACATTTCTTCCTCCCATTGAGGATATATATATATTGGACTATAGCCTCCTTCCTCTCACCCCAGAATTACATCTTTCCAAATTGGATCCCATGTAATTATCTTCTGCCTGTGTTTCTGCTCTGTTTGTACACCTTTGTATCATTTCTCTGCATATGCCAGTTAGAGTAAATTACTATCATCTGCATGCTGTTTGCTTCCTTTTGGGGATCTTAAATGAAGATAAACAGGAACAGATGTATCATTATTAGACACCTCTCTCTGATTCAGTGTGCTGCTGTTTATCATTACTCTATGTTTACAATCATTTAGCCAGATTTCAAACCACATTACAGTGTTCACAGCCAAGGTAATTTAAATCGAATGAATGTTTCTAGTAGGTTTGCATGAGACAAAGTATTAAATATTAAGGAAAACTTAGCAACCTCACAAACAGCCCTTCTTCTGAGTACTGTAAGTTTCTGTTTGGAAGGCATGTAAGTGACAATTCAAGAACCTTTTTGTTCTTCAGGTGGTCCTTGAGCAAAAGGAGGTCTCAGCATTGTGCTTATCAATTTGTTGAAACTTTTCGCTATCGGAGACGGTAGGGTGTCTGTCTTTGCACAGACAAAGACTTAGAGCAGTACAACAAGCCCTGTTCTTGCTGGGCCTGGTCAGTTCCTGAAAGTGCTACCATCACATGTGGTAACAGCCGCTTTCACAGATAAGATGGTGTAAAGGAATAGATGCTATTTCCCTGCTACTGCTAACATAAGTATTGCTTCCATGTGGTCTGTCCTGTGGTGATCAACAGGATGGCTCGGGTCCAGTCAGTCAGAAATGCTCTCTTGCTGATGGAAGTAATTTCAGCTTAATTTGGAAGGGAATCATAAAAAGCATAGGCTTCCTTTACGGTCATGTAAGAGATAGGTACATTTTGGAAGGTGATTCCTGTCTTCCATAGTTGTTAAAATGCAATGGGTATGGAGTAGTGCAGAATAAAGGGATTCTAGATGAATGGCCTGTTTTAAGTATCCAGCTTTGAGATACGGTCTGTTCATTGCTAAAAATAAGCAAGAAATTCCAACAGTGTTGATACTGATCACAAAAGATCAAACAGGAAACACAGACAGAAAAATTACATGATAATCTGTGGCAACTGGAAATACGCCAAAGTAAAATGGATGAGCAGTGCTGGTAAGCTGCTAACTTTTCTCTGGATGAAAGTAGGAGGAGAAAAGAGAAATATATTCTTTAATTGGAAGTGAGAGAAAAGCCAAGCAGTTAGGTCATTTTAANAAAAAGACACCAAACAGAGAAGAAATGAGGCTACGAGCTGGGTGTGGTTTTTTGGGGTTGAATCAGAAAACTGTTAGATGCCTATTTCTTTTGAGAAGAGAAATAACAGAAAAGATATCTCACATGAGATGGAAGAGAGCATGAAGAAGGACTCAGGAAATTGGAAGCTGAAAATTTCTGAATAGTCCAGAATGGAGAGGAGAAAAACAGAAAAAATATCTTTTCAGAAAGGATTACAACAAAGTCCTAAAGCAGGATTCCCCCAAGTGTCATAGGTCACTGTGTTTCCATTGCTTTCCATAGAACTATGCTGCTTGTCTTAACTCAAGATTTAGGTTTTTTTACATTCAATTATCATTTTACATAAAAAGTTTAAGTCTAGGTTTGTCAGTTGAATTTACATAATTCTTAGAATCTGATTAGACAAGTGGCAGGAACTGTTCAGCTGATATTTAAACACAAATAAATTTGCTTGGTAGAATAAACTAATAACAAATAAAAAGAAGACTCACTAGACAGAGGCTTTTAGTATACTGACTTGAAAGAAATAATTTAAACTGCAGTCTTGTGATTTTCCAAGTGTAAAAATAAAGGTCCTCATTCATCCTAGTGTAATACTTGGAACAGATGTACTTTCATTAAAAGGACTTGACCTAGAACATTTATCCTCATCATTTCAACATTGTAGCCCACATACAAAACAGTTAGAAAAAAATAGCAGGAAACATTTGTAAAGCAACATCAACAAACTGAGACCCTTTGTGTTCCCCAGGCAGTAGGCTGATAGTGGAAAGATGGCTGTGGGATTTACAAACAAAATGAAAACTGGCAAGGATATCAACCTGAATCCCCTTTAGGCAACTTACTTCTTCCTCTAGGCTCATAGAAGTTAAATAACAACCAGAAACATGCTATTTGTGATAAACAAAAGATAGTTGACTAACCTGGTGGTGTAGGAATGAATTTCCTTTTCAGTGTCTATGCCTCACCTTAGGATCACTTCAGGCACAGGTTGTATAACTCCAGGTCCTGGGTTTTACTCCATCCACCCCTGCTGGTTAACAAATGATATACAGACATTTATTTAAATGCCACCTTTGAAGTTATACCACATATTGATATGCTAAACAGAAGCAGGTAAAGAGCCAATTTTATCTGGCAATTTCTCTGCCTACACCCTTGTAGTTTTAACATTTGGGAAAAGTTTTTCCTCTTTGATGTGGGGAAAGTGATGCATTTGTTTTGGGATGACAGCTCAAGGCTCAGTTATTACACATAAATCTCATCTCAGCAATATTTTGGCTTCTGATATTTCAAGCAAAATTGTCTTGGCTTGAAGTGGATGTTGACCTTATGAGGGATCAAGTCAGCCTTCCTGTTGTTACTTCCAGTGAGCACATATTTTCTCTATCTCTCGATACTCAGCTAGGATTTATCTTACTACCACTGTAATGAGAGGGGTTTGTTGGCTGTCAGTGTTGTGATTCTAACCCTACAAAAAGTAAAATTTACTTGGAAACAAATGACCGTGTTATTCATCTTTCTTTCTGACATCTATGGAAGAGTAACCTTATGGGGATTGCTTATACGGCAGGTGTTGGCAATATTCAAACTACATGGTTTCATTGGTTAGTGAGAGTTATAGATAGTCACAATTATAGATTACTTCTGCTTACTACATAAATTGAGAGAAATTGTGTTGAAATAAGAGAGGGTAAAAGGTATGTAGGAGCTATCTGACCTCTAATGAAAGGCCTATGGGTTGTTTGGACTCTTGAGGGAGAGATGGCAGAAAGGCTGCAGCCCTGCTGGAAAGTCCTCATTGCAAAATGTTGTAACACACCACAGTACACAGAAAACTACTGGGGCTAAGTGAATCATAACTTTCTAAACCTGAATGTTCCAGAGAGCAGAGCTAACACTGTGGTGTGTGCCAATAAAAAGGGATTGGAAAAAAACATTTCTTCCTCAAAGGGGTAGAATATTTTCCAGTGTCCTAGATGGCCCTAGGTTAGCTTAGAAATCAGTGTGGTCAAAAGAAGTAACAATGTCTTTCAGAGTTTTAATGAAAAGCAGCTCTTTTTTTCTTCTGCCATTAAATAGTGATAACTTGCTGTAGCCATCCATTTGCAGAGACAGCAGAATATAGGCTAATAGACATAATTTGGACTTTTGATGAATGAGAAATATTCTTTGTATCTGCTTGATGGCCATAAATACACTTTGCAGAACACAGGCCACCTCCATTTTCCTGGAGCAGGAATCCAGAACAGAGATCTATTAAAGCATGCCGCAGCTCCAGGCAGTACAAAATTCCCATTTCCTCTCCTTGGAAATCAGGAAAGAAGAGGAACTGCTGAATACCAAACTTATATACATTTTTCCTTGATTCTTTGAGGTAAATGTAGCTGTACTGAATCACTGGATGGCTGAACTCAGGAGCACTATTTTCATTACAAACATTTCTCTTTGGGGAAGCAGTGAAAGAAATACATATGTGAGACACAAAACACCAAAAGTTTCCACAGCACTGAGATTTTCCCAGGGACTTGGAATTGGCTCAGGTTGCAATAATCCTCCTGAAATCCATAAATCCCAGGTCATTTGTTAAAGAATTGTGTCTCCGGGCCTTGCTAGGGAAGGGGGAAAAGCCCTGTGTGGTTAAGGTATCCGAGAGAAAATACAGAAAGCCAGTTAACGCTTACCCTAATAAAGAAAATTAGCTAGTGGTGCAAAAGAATCTTTTAATTCTCTGTGGAAATACTTTTCATGACCTTTTAACCATTTTTGAAACAAAATTGTTACGCAACATGTCATTACTATAAGTGATAAACAATGTAAAACATTTGCTTAAAACAAAGCTTTGCTGGAAAACATTAGAAAAAGCAATAAAAGTTTTGTGTAAAAATTATGTGAAAAACACAACATTTCAAAAGCACCCATTCCTTAATTCCAGCAGCTTTCTGTGTTTGCTTTTTGAACCAGCAGTTTCCAGCAGAGCAATCTATTTCAGGGAAGAGAAAGCCTTCTCGTGAAGTTTGCAGGAGAAGGCAGATGTTTGCCTCTTTGTCACAGCTCGGAGATGAAGTGCGTGGTGGAGCCCTGCTGTCTCTCTCAAGCTGCGTGAGTGAGCAAATGCTAATGTGGCTTTGGCACCTGTACAGGGTTTATCCCTTCTGGAGCTTTATTTGTTCTCTGTTTCAAACTAAAGGCATCTGCAAAAATGCGTAGCCTGTTTGTTCTTGAAAGGTACAAGGCATTTAGAGAATAGTACAAAGAATAACACCATTAGAATAGAGAATAATGAACAGAAGAATCGGACTACACAAAGGAAGCTGAAAGGCTTCCCAGCCACTCTCCCCCAGTTATCTCCATGGCTGGAAGAAAGAAAGGGTTTTTCCTGTTCAGTATCTATCTCTCTGCGGATGTTTGCCAGCATGTCGTCTTTCTGCAGACATCTGCTTCAGTCAAACTTCTCTTTCCAGGCTCTTCAAGCTTTAAACTCTCCTTTCATCCCTTATGCAGAGTAATGCCCTCAATTATCTACCAAGTCAGACACAGTGGTTTGCTCTCTGTTATGAGCTCAGCTTTTGCAGTTTTCATTCCTTTGAAGTTATTTACAGCAAATGTCTTACCTTTGCCATTTTCCTTATTTTTTTCTGCTTAGTTTCTTTAAAGGTTTCTTTACACTTCATCCTATTGCAAGAGGCCAATCATACCAAAAAAATACAGTGAACTCCAGCTCACTTCATCATGCAGTCTCTGAAAGCAATGTTGTTTTCTCTTCCTCTTCAGTCCCAAGTAGCTATGCCTTTGAATGCCTCAAAATGTGCAGGATAATCCTTAGTGCTACAGTGCCGGTCAGGTCTACATCACGTAACAAACATTACGCATGGATAGCTCTTTTGCCTAATTTTTAGCATGTGTAACATTACAAAATTTGGTGTGAAAGTTTCACAACTAAACTATGCCTACACCACAGCAGTACTGAGTGTATTATAAAAAATATCACACCATCATGTGTCTTCCACAGGAAAGTTTGTTTGAGTCCAGTTTCTCCTGAGACCCATTTTCTTCTGCTTTTACTGATACCTGTCACAAGACTAACCTGGCTTTGCTTTCTTCTAACATTGTACCCCTTAAGCCTTGAACTTTCCTGTTTCTTAACTTTCATGCTGACAGCCATCACTCCTGCTACTTGTCAGGGTGTCCTGGTTTCGGCTGGGATAGAATTAATTTCATTCCCAGTAGCTGGTATAGTGCTGTGTTTTGGATTTAGGATGAGAATAATGTTGATAACACACTGATGCTTTAGCTGTTGCTGAGGTCAAGACTCTTCAGCTTGTCATGCCCAGCCAGCAAGAAGGCTAGAGGGGCACAAGAAGTTGGGAGGGGACACAGCCAGGACAGCTGACCCAAACTGGCCAAAGGGGTATTCTATACCATGTGACGTCATACTCAGCATATAAACTAGAGAGAAAGCTGGCCTGGGGCTGCTGCTCGGGAACAGGCTGGGCATCAGTCGGTGAGTGGTGACCAATTGCAATGTGCATCACTTGTTTTGTATATTCTAATTCTTTAATCATTATTACTATTATCCATTCCTTTTCTGTCCTATCAAACTGTCTTTATCTCAACCCACAAATTTTACTTTTTTTTCCGATTCTCTCCCCCATCCCACTGTGGGGGAGGGGAGTGAGCAAACAGCTGCATGGTGTTCAGCTGCCTGCCAGGTTAAAGTGCGACACAGGGTTATACTTATACTGCCTGTCAACATCTGAAAGTGCTTGAGTCATAGCAAGTTATGAGGCCTTCTTTCCATCACTTATCAATCAAGAAAGTTATGTTTACTGGAAAATGTCAATGGAAAGAGTCCTGTGCTAAAGACAGTGGTCTGTGAATGACTTAAATTTAAGAACTGTTTTTCTAAAAAATATCCTTTTTCAACCAGCTTCTCCCCATGGTGAAGAAGAAATCCAGACTTTGCTGTTTGCTTTGCTATACAAAGCAGAAGTACTGCATATATAGAAGGAGTATTTTACAATATGCAATTCAGAATGTGTTCAAAGTAGGATAGGGACTGGCAAGGGATGGACTGAGCACGTTGCTTATTTGAGCTAAACAAGAATGTTATGCTGACAGCATTTTGTATCTCCGGCATTGTCAAAATGAAGAGTTTCTCTTACATCATGCAAATGCACTGCAAGCTTGTGTTTCTTGCTAGTCTGCCACTCACTGGGTAGAGAATCAGGGAAACAAATGCAGATTGAAAAGAAGGAAGCATAGAGGTGATGCCAAATGAACAGAGGACAAACACTTGTAACTAGGCCAGTGTTGTGAATACAGATTATTTTACTGATACTTGCTGGATTTGCACCCTCTTTTTTCTAGAGCTATTGAAGAGGTGAATTCAACATCTGTATCTCTACATAAGCAGTTCAGCAGGCTTGGTTCTTTGCTTGGTTTTGCTGGTGGAAACTGCAATTTCAGTTGTTGACAAATCCATGCTGTTTCTTCTCCTCCAAATGAACATTTTTTCTAAAATTAAGAACAGTTATAATAGGACTGTTAGGTTCTGATGGATGTTAGTGAGGAAGAGTGGTTTCGTTTGTTCAGTTTCAGTTCAACTTCCAGCAGGGTTTCACTGCTGCAATTTGATGTCTCTTTGGTGGATCTTCTAGCAAACTTAGCTGTTGTCTCAGTCTAGTGTCTAGTGGACTTGTATCTGCATCATACATTGCCATTAATCCTAGAACTTTCTATAAAGTAAAGTGAATTTAAATAACTACCTCATTTGTGATTCGTACTTTTAGTTACTTTGATACAAGGTGAAGACTGTTAAAATATTCCAAATGCTACTACAGAACCTATTTATTTTGACCTATCTATTAAATTACTGTTCATTTTTGCTCCTGTACTACATTGGCAATCCCTCAGACAGAAGGTTTAGGACTAGATGAGACATGGAATTTAACCGTGCTTTTTACAAAGACGAGTTCTCATTGTTGCCTGAGTGAAGGAAAAAATGATCCTTCTTCTGCTATATTTCAGTATTTCTGAAAATAAATGGGGGGTTTTCATCTTTGGACTGCCAAGCCAGTTGACATGAGGTCATATACTACAACATACTGTGTTTTAGGAAAGGACGTAAATGTGTCACAGGAGAGAAAAATCTTCCTACAGCTACCTACGTTTATATATAGTACATGTGCACAGGCACAAATGTGCACACATGCAAAGAAGAAAGGAATGCAGTTGCTCCAGTTGATGATTTAGGGGTCAAATCCAAACTAGATGGATATTTTTGTTTGTAAATAGTTTCTACATTCTTTTAAAAGATGAAGTGTAGAAATGCTTCACAAAACAATGGAGTGGGAGGATGAAAGATAAATGTCGTCATCTAATAGCTGCCCTACAGTTTCTACTCAGTTGTAAATATTGCTATTTCTGTTGCTGTTGTTTCTCAGGTGTGTGTACTATTTAATGTTATGACCTTTCTGTGAATTAGATTTCCCATTTTGAAACAGAACTATTTCAGCATAACAAAATAAACAACTAGTAGAGTCAAGACTTGGGGATTCCTAGATTATATTTTGGGCACATTTTTTTTATAACTGCTCTTATTTAATAGTTATTTTCATCTGTTTAAATCTGTAACCTTTAACCAATCTCAAATATTTTAGAGGAGAAAGCAAGCTAGCAAACAGAAATAATCCCCCAAATCAAATTTAAAATGGACATTATCAGATTGAGAGGAAAAATTCTTTATGATGCTTGCAAGAAATATCTGATGCTCTGAAGCCTGAGATTTAACTTACCAATATTGCTCAAAAGCAGAGAAAGAAGTGATGGAAAAATGCCCAGAATAATGCAGAGATCTGTGTTTCTCAGAGGAAGACTGTGAGAAACACAAAAACTTGTTAATATGTCTTTAGTAGTGCATTGCTTAGGTCCAAAGTGGGGTCTTGGGCACAAGCATGTGAGTGCTCACACTGTTATAGTAGCAGTTACTATCAATCAGTGGTATATAGCTTTGGCCACCTAGGAGTCTGCCAACAGTGGTAAGGGGTCTGCATGCGACGGGGACCATTCCTGCTGCGCAGTCTCAATGCAGCTACCTTGTTTTGGAGGGGAACTCAGCTGCGTGGACATAAGTGAGTTGCCATCAGGGCCACAGAATGGTCCCTGACCCTTTTTATTTACTGCTGTGATGGAGCCATACAGGGTGACGACTGAAGGGACAATCACGTCTTCCAGGCAGGTCTCCTGTATATATGCATTATAGACTTCCTCCTAGGAGTTAGGTTCAACTATACCTATTAAAGATCAAATGTCATCAATATGTACCAAGTGAAAGAGTCTAGCTGCCAAGGCTTTTTCTCTGTGTAACTACCTGGCTAGCTAGGATCATGAATCCTAAATTCTAGCACTACTTGTCTAGCTTCAGTTTGCAGCTATTGATCATATTATGCCTTTGTCAGGAAACCTAAGAATCTCCACAGTATCAGTATTTTTCATATACAAATGTTAAAGTAGACTCCAAAATTTCTCTTTGTCTGGTTTTGACATCTAAACCACTGTTAAAACTGTTTAATCAGCTTTTAATGGGGTGAATTTGGCTTTTCTGATATATCACTATTGTCTATATATCACATATTGCATTTATCAGCTGAGCAATCTTAAGTTTAGAAAATGTGCACAATATTTGCCAGATTAAGCTTAATAACCCTGAAAAATTAATTCTGAGCTAGTTCGGAGTCAAAAATATATGTTTTTAAAATTATTTACAGAGGCAAGTGAAATTCCTTCTATGAAAGATAATGAGACACTAAGAAAAAGATGAACAACTATTTTGAATCTTATCGCAGTCTTATCTCTTAACAGTTGTCCTCTAACTACCAGGTCAGAATAGGTTACTTTCCTTCCAAATCCTTGCCTAAATCCTTCTGCAAATTGTTTAGAGTACTGGGTCCAATTTATTGTCTTAGTATTATATTTTGTTTAATAAATGTTCCCTGGTTTAAAAATTGTACTTAATTTCCTTTGATGCAGGCAGTTTCTATAGTGTATATTTGTTGCTCTTTTTCTCTAAGATGCACTTAAACAACCTTGTTAAATTTCTGGTTTTGAACTCCATTAACAATTCCACATCTTTAGGAGTTACTCTCTTAATTGTTCTGCTTTTTTAAAGAAAACTGATCTTGTTTTTTATATAATTTTTAAAAAGCGCTAAAATTCTTTATTCCTTTTCTCCTCTTTAATGTTGAGCTGTTTTTGTTTTCTTTTTTGGCTCCACCCTTTATCCCCTGTCATTCTACAAGGAAAGAAAAAATTGTAGAAGCTTTGATTGAAAGAAACTCATGGAATTTCCCTTTTCCCTAGACCTTTTCTGTGGAATTTATGATAGGGAAGAATAATCCAGTCCTTTCACCAGCTGCCTTTGTTGGCTGTGGAGAAGGGCAGGTCACATATGGAGGAGCACAGTAATTTTAAATCTGTAAAGCTCAAACACCATGGAAAGATTTTCACTCTATGAGGTTAAACATGCTTGAAGGGCAAAACTCTCAGTTGCTGGCAGAAATCCCTGCTCGGCAGAGATGTGATGAAACAACTAACTTCATTATGTGCACCTTTTCCACATGTGGTTAATCAATGCATCATCAGTCTTATCATGTGTTTCTTGAGTGACAGGTCAAGAAAGGTTCTGGGTTTTGACTTTGGGGCTGTTCCAGTAGCCTTCATCTTCCAGTTAATTTTTTAAAACTAATTTAAAAGTAGCTTTCACAAAGAAGATATATCACAGACATTTTTCTTGGCTGTACTGAGATGATATCAGAATGTAAAACAATAAGCCTGGGTTTTATGCTGGCTAGATACATTATGTTTATAATTATTATTACTTAGTCACAGTCTATTAGGATTTTAATACGAACACATAACATCTCCCCGCATTGGATTTGGAATTGAATGCTAAGTACTGGTCTAGACTTAGAAGATTTACTGGCTCACATCAGTCTGTTAGTTGAGTGATATATTGTGCTGATGGAGCTATGCTGGAAGGAGGCCTAGGAGTTATACCAATAGAATGTCCTTTCACCAGTATAGCTTTTACCCTTTAAGCAAAAGCAAAACCTATGGCAGAAAAAAATATCCTTTTCTTTATTTTTTATGCTTTGGCTGCTGTGTCTATACTAGTAGGGTTTGTTTCCACTCCCTGGGGCATCACAAGCCTATGTGCTGGTGGAGGCAGACGGTAGACTTGTCTGTAATCTTGTCTGACCTTATTCCCACAAATTACAGCACACATTGTCACACCTGCTTTAAAAGCCATCTGGGCACGATGACTCTCCAATAACCTGGGAATCATCTATGGAATGGTTTTACTACAAGGGAAAAGAAGTTAACAATTTTCACGCAAGCCCACAAGAAGTGTCTTTTTTAGCAACAGCTGAATAGACTGGCTCTTGGCTTTTTGCTGAGGCGTTACACAGGAGTGCCCCAGCAACTCAGTCTCGCCAAACCTAACCTCTGTTTTGCCACAAAGCTCTGCTACACACTCCCCACCCCCCCCTTTCTTTTTCACTTTGATGCAATTAGAGCTGAGTTTACCTTTAAAGTGTCTAGACAATCCCATGCTCCTATAAACACTCCAATGCTTCACACCACTGCTTGTATTATCTTACCTTTGTTCAAGTTTTGGCAAACAAACACTACCCCAGAGCATTTGCTGGATCAGGTTTCAGCACTATGTCTGGTTAGGTCTAAGCCAAGCAATCTTTACCCATGATAGCAGCTGTTACCCTGCTCGGGTCATGTCAGCTATGATTTCCTATCTTCCTTAAGCTAAAAATGTGTGTTGAATCAAGACTGTAAAACAGGTGAGCACAGGGTCTGCACAAGGATCCGTAAGACATCTAGAGCTGTAACCTTAGATCAGTATGTGTTTAATTGTGTGACTAAAGATCAGACGCTTTGTTACTTTTTGCAGGCACCTAACTAACATTCTATGCATAAGGTAGCTAGTAAATAATTGCTCCTTTAAAAAAAAGTACTGGTATTTCCTACTCGAATTCAGTTTTAATTTTGAATGGAATTCAGGCCATATTCCTTATTTTTGTCAATGTTTGTTTTCTTTGGGGGGAGGGAAGGGGAGGTTTAGGTAGCTGAATATAGCGATACCGTTTCTGAAAATAAGGATAGATGACTTTGCTTTCTGAAAGATTGCCAACAATAACTAGATCAGATGGTTCACCCTCTTCTTGCAAGTGATTTATGAGACAGAAAACAGTATTTAATGAGGTCAGATGGCCCTGAAGAAAAGCAACAACATAGTTAAGCAAAATAAGCAGAAACAATAAGGAAATCTCAGGGAATCTGACGCACATACATATTAGAAACTAAAAGACCTGGCAGAAGAAATGAGCCTCCAGAATGATATTGACTAATTCATCTCTATTCTTTCTCATGTACCACTTCATAATTTCAGTTTCATTTGCCCAGTGTTCCATACCAAAACCTGTATACATGACTGTACTAACACAGTGTTTGTTTCCTGTATTTTTGAGCCCCAAACTGTATACAAATTTCTTACACTATTTAAGATTGTAGTAAAAAATAAATTGTATTATTTTAATGTTATAAAAATAGAAATTTTGTTACTGTTTTGATTTCACATATGCCATTTCCAAGGTTTGCATTTTTTAGTTTTCCCAGTTTGCATTTGCCATTTTCATGATGAAATAATAAGTTTTGTTCTCCTTTAGCTAATTGTTTGCTGCTCCTAACATTAGAAAAAATGTAAAATCATACAAGACAAAGGCCAACATTACAATGTTTTCCTTTGAATATTTCTAAATCAGAAAGCTTACTCTGCCCTCCACCTTTGCACTTGTACGTCTCTCTGAAGTCTCTCTCAAGCATCTACTGCAATAAAAACCAAACACCCTCCACAAAGACACCAATAATGCAAAAAATATTGCTCAGTAGTATATCCGTCTGTAAGTTCTGAGCCAGCTCAAATTACATTTTACTAGTTTGTAAAGGCAGACAGTGTATAGACCCTTTTTTCCAGTTGCCACTGACTCAGCTGCTAGACTTCTGAAGCACAAAGCTCACATGAAGTAATATTTAGACAGAAAAGTGCTTTCTAAAGCTCATGTCAGAGAAAGAGAAAAAACTTTTAAAAAAGCAAAGTCTTCATTTTTTGTCTCAGATTAAATGTTTTCCTTGCTTTCATGATTTTCTTCAGTGGATGTAATTGTTTCTATTTTTACAGTAGCAGCTGTAAAAAAGACTAATTAAGAAAAACAACCAACCTCCCCCAAGAAACCCCCAAATCCTTTCCTATTTTTAAATATTTTTTATTATGAAAGCTTTCCTGGTCTATAACCGTCTCTTTCATTAGCACTTTCCAAGACACCAAATAGTTTCAAAGTTGCCATCCTAACTGTGTTTACAAACTGACTTGTATTCTGCTATCTTGTTTCCTCTGTTGCTTGATTACCTCTTGAACTTTTTTTGATGTCCTCTTGATTATTGGATTTAATTTTTCACAGCATAGAGTTCAGTGCTAATTTACACAGATGCCCATTTTCCAGGGGGACCTTCTTTGAAACCCCTATATATATATTTTCTTTTTTTTTAAATTGGGATTACTTTACAAAGGAGGATTCTGCAAGAAATCGTCTGGACCTCTTAAATACTTTTTTGGTCAGTTGTTTTCTATTTATACTATGAGCGCATGAGTGTCAGTTTTAGTCACACTGATGTCCTATAGATCAGCACACTGAGATAATCATCCCAGTTTGTTCCCAACATCTGGATAGCAGCAGAGGCAGATAGATAACATATTGAAGGGATGTCTGTGCCGCTCAGCAAAAATAGTGCATAGCTGTAATGGAACTTACTCCTTGATCAGAAGCCATATGGTCACGTCATCATGGCACCTTGTCTGATGTATTGAGTCATGCTGAGAGACAAAGACCGCAGCTGACACAGGCGGCAGATGGTACAGTCCCAGGCTCCAAACTGTGGAGGGGGGAGGCTGCACAGCCTCATGACGACACTGTCCCCCACAAAAGCATGCAGCTGGTGATCCTCTGTTTCTGTCTGTAGAGCAGAAAAATGGGCACATACCTGATCTGAAGTGACATGAATGCAGTGAATCTCATGTGATGGGGTTGAGCCAGTTTTAGTCTTGATAGGATACGCAAAGCAAAAGATGCATGGGCAGACTCTGTAGCACATGTGTAGCAAGGTCAATGGTGAGTGCACCAGACTCTGATGGGTGATCAGGACTTTGGGCTACTGCTGTGACTAGGCTAGTAGATATTCAGCTATCCTAGATCACTATATGGTGCACCAAGCTCTGCTGATGGGACGGCTGAATGGCTTTTAGTGTCTCAGTCTGCATGGTGTGATCATAACACTAAAGCTACCTCATTATTGGGCTGTCCAGTGTGCCATTGGTATGTTCTCAGGCTTTTTGCTAACTTCCATCCTTTTTCTTGGAGAAGGGATTATTTCTTCCTACCCTGTCAAAGCTTTATAAACAGTGAATGAACACCAATACAAAATCAGAGGAGAAACTATAGAGCCTATTAAGAGAAATTGGGAAATACATCACTGAGGGTTGTAACCCTGAAAACACAGTTACCCCTTTAACACTGGCTCCAGCAACACGGCTAAGGCTCAAGGCTGAAGTGTCTGGCTCAAAATGGTCTTGATAAAAAATACATTGTGTATTTTGTTTGCACACACCGGTTGTCCTATACTGAGGTCATTCTTTGACCACAGTGGCATTGTCGTGTCCCACAATACTGTGGGTGTCGGATGAGCATTGTTGTCTCAGTGAGGTCCTGCAGATCAGCCCACCAAAATAATTGCCCAGATCTATTCACTACAGCTGGCCAGCAGATGCATATGTAATGGTGTTTTTAGTTTTTACAGCATTTGTTTCTTTCTGCGTCCAGTTAATATACTTCACGTATTCTAAACCTCTTCATTGGCCAATGTTTTTCTCATGCTGTTGATATTTCTCTGCTCAGAATTATTAGCGTCATCTTGGCAAAGCTAAATTACCTTGGCTCATAGACCTTTGGCCTCCAATATACCAGTTTCCTAGGACTTGTTTCTTCTTTTTTATATAAGGTTTGGTAAAGTCTGTGTGAAACGAAATGAAATTTTTTTACTGCTGACCTACCAAAGCAACTGCTACTGATGTCATTGTTCTTGATATTTATACATAAATTACTTATAAGTATTTCATATGATTATGGACATGGCATATTGAGCTAATTTTAAGTCTAGTAGATTATCCTTTCCCTCCATTTGTCAGTAAGTGGATGCAACTTAATTTCAGATGGAAATTAATTTTAACTGTAGTGTTTTACAGATTTACATCTGCTGACTATCTGGTAAAATGTGTGTAAAAGCCAGCATTTTCCTCCTGGAAAAATGAAACTTCTTTCAGAATCTCCTTCTTAAGACTTCTGAGTAGATAGACTGGTAACTAGCAGGTTAATACATCCCCACAGTGGAAATCCACCTGAGAAAGTAAAAAGAAGTGCCAAAGGCCCAAGCATTCCCTGAAGTCTAGAGATTAAACATCTCCTTGGTTAAAGTTGACATGAAACCTCGCAGAACACTAGGGCTGTTTAGAATAGCTTGCTTTGATTTTGCTGTGCTCACCTCCATGTTGCATTTTTAGATGAGGCAATTGTGAATGTTTTCTATATCATTTAAAAGGTATTCAGGAGAGAGTAACAACATCAGTAGTATGTAACCATAACTGACGAATTCTTAACAAAGTAGGTGGAGTTGATATTAAGGTCAGGAAGTATAAAGTTTATGCTGTTACTCTCTCCTTCTTTTGCTCAGTCAAAATTTGACAATTTTCTGGTCATTTCAGTCAGGAGTTAAAACTGATGAGAGAAAGAGTTGCTATCCTTTGGCTGCAGCTCTGTTTATTTATGAAGAACAGCATCATTTTTAAAAGATGCAGATCGTTAGCAGCATCATTTCAGTCAGCTCTACACCCACAAAGACCTGCAGCCTTTTCCTTAGGGTGAAGACTTTTATATTTTTTTTCCCCCTCTCTCTTTCTTCCATCACTTTCTGCTTTTTTTAATTTTTTTTTTTTATTTTTTTGTTTTCCTTATTGGTGTGTGGTTTTTTCACAGCTTCTTACATGAAAAGGACACTTTGCTTTGCCTGTCAGGGCAGTAAGCCTCCAAGTGCTGTAGGAGATCCCAGAAACTTTCTTGGGACAGCATGATCCAAGTTTTACACAGGGCTTGCTATGGGCAGCATGGGACTTCCCAAGTTTTGCCCAGCCTGATTCATTATTTAGGTAGGGAGTGGCCTGTCCAAGCACTGAACAGGTTCCCAGGTGTTAGGGACCAGAGGCACAGCATTTGGTTACCAGTTGAAAAGAACTGCAGTGACATCCTTGGAGCTATACGTGGCTCAAGTGCTGACTGGGCCCACGCGAGGCCTGTTGTGAGTCTATATTAATTGGGTTCTGTAGTGGGGCTTAAATCTATTTCTGTGCTTTTGGCAGGAATCATAAACAAACACAAAGTTATATAAAACTAGTAGTGGCTCTGATGGTGCCAGAAATAAATGGGTACAGTTGTTTTATTTTGCTGGAATCAAAGAACAGAAGTAATATTTAAATATTTTTTCTCACTGTCATAATTACACATTGTTATCTGAAAAGCAAATATCTGTTACCCTTTCCTTTTTAAAATGCTTAGCAAATAATTAAAACAGGTTGGACACAAATAATTTTATTTTAATATATATAGTTCACTCACTCGGCACTCATATTATCAGTATGAATTATTTATAATAGGACTGAAATTATGAAACTGTCTCTATTCAAGGATTTATCAAGGTATTTGGCTATATCTAAGTAGCATTAACCATGAATAGCATTTCACTACCTAGAAGATCCTTCTAGAGCTGGTCTGGAGAGAATAATTGTGGCAGGATGGAAATTGCACTCAAGGAGAAAAACACATGCATGTGCGTGGCTTTGTAGGTGTGTGTGTGACTAAGAACGAAAATTAGTATGCTGAGATTTTCTTCCCAATATCTTGCATCAGCGTTACAGAAACATTGCTTGCCTGTAATGCAGGAATTCTGGGATCAGCTCTCTGCTTTGCTTGATTGAAATGAAAGACTTGGACCTTGGTTTTCCAGGACTGCTCATGCATTCCCAATGAGAAATGCAACACGTTCGGTTTTTTTAACAAAAAAAGAAAATTGGATTGAAACTGAAGTTTAAATTTAAAAAAACTCACAATAAGAAATTGAAATTCATGACTAGAGAAGAGCTGGAAAATGAAAATATTAACTATTCTGAACCAACTGAGATGAAACTGAGAAAACTCTCAGCCTTATCCTTATGAAATAAACAAATAGGGTTTGAGAATCTGTGCATGAATCTAGTGTTTCTGAAAGTACAGACAGTTATTAGTACTGGCTCAAGTCCAGAAAAGTGCAACTAGACAGTGTAAAAACTTCACACAGGTCTGCCTGTGTTTTGGCCCATATCACCTTGGCAGCTCCAGCTTTCTCATAACCTCAAACTGCCAAACAAACCCAGGTGGATGTTCACTGAGATGTGAACAGTTCAGGACAAAATGACTGTATTTATTTTCAGTTGTGATCCAAGCAAAGATCTGGTTAATAGAAACTTTTCAGTGCTGCTTTAATTAACAATAGATCACAAACAAGGCATGATTAAACTTCGAGGTTTTATGAGAGGAACTATCCAACATTATTTCTCTAGAACTCCAATTAAAAAAAAAAAGGAAAAAAATATCCGTGATGTAGGTCTCAGGGCTTTAAACATTAAAACTAATCGGTATATTTGATCAATACTCATTTGCTTTTGCTGGAGCTACCCAGAGTCTTTGAAAAGGCTAAGCAGTGTGCTGAGTTTTGGGACTTTCATGGACAAAAAGGACATTGTGTGATATTTCAGAAAAGGATATTAAGGCTGCACATAGAGGAACATATCTTCAAAGAAATCCATATTACTGCAGTTGTATAAGTTTTTCTCTGTGTAATTACATCTCACATCACAGATGGCTTTAGAAGAATTGCTGAATATGCCATGTTCAGAATGCTATGATCATATCCTGGACTCCTACATGTCTGCTCCTTGCTATTAGTTGTAATGTGAGTTTAAAAAATAAAGTCAGGCAAATAATTCCACTCATTTTGCCAATTGTTCACTGTATTTCACTGGAATAATAGATTTTCTATTTGGCTAACTTTAAAAAAAAATCATTAACATCCTTGGTTTTGATCTAGGTCCAGGGGATGGAAAAGGGACCCTCAAGGTGAGTTTCATGATACCTAATTCTCATTGTTTACACCTAATTCTCATTGATTACATCTACATTGAAGAGGGTTACATCTGAGACAATCACTTAGAAGTGAACATTTGTAGAGTGATTCATCTGCCATATTTTTGATATCTTCTTTAAGATGAGATAAATTAAGCTCTGACTCCTCAATCAGATGAATTCCCATTCCCAAGCCTGGACACTGGCTGCCTACATAAAGGGTTTGGATCACCTGCCATGTAGGAATAGGATACATGGCTTCAACCATAAAATTGATTAGGGAAGCAACTAGTTGATCCTGAAGATGTGCTAGAGTGGGGGTGTGTGATTTTCCAGAGCCCTCCTGGGCTTATGAAGCGGGGTGCCTATGTGACTGTAAGCTTCAGTGCCTAATCCCCTCCTCCCCATCCCTCCTCAACAATATTTAAACACTGGCATTCTTTTGGCTCACTCCTGTTTGCTGAAAACATGGCTGGTGAGCAAGATCATATAATCATACAAGCAGTCACAGTGCTTGCCAAGGAAGATGGAGACCCAAGCAAAATTTTGTCCTAAGCCAAATCTGGGCCCAAGCTCACACCTTCCATGAGATTGGAGGTTATGTTAAAAATCTCTTAGCAAAGCTGAGCTACTGGTTCAGACAAAAATATAAGATTAATAAGCCCAGAGAGACTCCATAAATGAAAGTTATCAGAGCCCATTGAAGAGGGCATTACAGCTGCAGCTGCAGTCTTGCAGGCTGAATAGCAGCTGTGAGGCCAGCATTGGGCAGAGCCCCAATCATTTTACATTCTTTCTGCATAGCGTCTGTGTGGTAATTCATCTTTATTTTGCTGTGTTTACATTTTTTTTTCTCTGCTAGAATTACTGGTAACAGGTGAAACCCACTTTTTTTTCAATATGTGAAACACAATCAGTACTGCTGAGTTTTGAAAAGTAAGTGCCAAACCCAAAATATGTAGTGAGCTAGAATACTGGATTCTCTCGTACCAATTACTTTTTATGCAAAGATATGGAAACCAGTTGGTAGGACAAATTACTGTTTCACAAAACTTGGAACAGTCTATTTCGTACTTAACAAAAAATGACACCCATGTACTGAAATGAAAATGAATACTGAAAGCTTTCCAGTGGACATACAATGAAACAGCAGGTAGCAGAGAACAAGAAGTACTGTCTGTGCAAAGTAAATTCAATTCAGATTAAATTTACTGTTTCCTCTGGAATTCAAAATATTTAAAGGTATAAAAGTCTTACTGCAGGCTTGAAACGTGGTACTTGCCCTTATTGCCATTCACAGCATCGTATAAAAATGATAGATTTTTTTTTTTTTTTTCAAGCTGTATTGTTAGCCTTTTATCTAAAAGCAGAATAAATATATTCTTCTGAGTTATGGTCCAGGGCAACTTATGCTTCAAACACGGGATCTACTGCAACTGGAACAGGAAATCCCACTCTATTACCTTCAGTCTCCTGCAGATTTTTGAAATATTAGAATCCTGACCCCAACATGGGACAGACCTTCCTAGGTTCTGCATGGGGAACAGAGCTGGAAGGAAGATCCCAGAGGAGTGTTAAACTTCCTTCAGTGGCCAGCTAAACAAAGAGCAGAAGAGACTAGACATACAAATATTCCCTAACCGATGTTGATGTTGTTAGCTGTGCATGTAATAACAGAAGCATAGGAGGCATTATACCTCTATTACAACATATGAGCTTTGCTTTAAGTTTTAGTGACAGTACATTGGAGAATGTGCTAACATCTTTTAAATCTCAACATAGACTATGCATACT
Organism: Pandion haliaetus; assembly: GCA_013401275.1. NCBI lineage: Eukaryota > Metazoa > Chordata > Aves > Accipitriformes > Pandionidae > Pandion > Pandion haliaetus. Next base: position 24,507 of record VYZV01000019.1, read on the forward strand.
TTCAATAATATATATTCAGCTAGTCAAGTTGAAGCCTAAAAGGAGGATTTAAAATGAGTTTGACTGCAGTGAACAAGGTGTTACAAAATATAAACTTAGGTGTGCAACACCTCTGGGCTTCCCACATGGCACTCTGAAACTTGGATATTGCTCACAAGACGTGTTGTTCAAATAGAGAAGCTCCAACAGAATGAGCTTTGCTTCCCCTTTCCGCTCTGAATGAGGTGGTGATGTGAGCAGCCAGAAAGGCAACCTGGTTAGAAGGGGAAAATTACTGAGCAGAGAATGTCTGCTGTAGTACTGACAGAGAAAATGCCTGCTAGCATGGGTACTGTGAGCTTGGTAACATGACCCATGAACCAAAAGCATCCTTGAGAAGCGCAGCTGGCATCTTTGAAGTGCAGCTGGGTACCTAGAAACTGAAGATATCCTGAGATACCATCGATAAGTGAGAAAACAATGAACTGTAATTGCAACTTACTGCCCCAAATGGTGAAAAATAGTCTGAAAAAAGGGAAAGGCATCCTGAGAAACTAAGAATCTGTAACTGTCATGGGCTGTTCTAGCTGGAAGAACAGGAAAACAGTCTTGGAAAATTAAAAATTGTTCTGAAAGAACAGAAAACATCATCATCTATTGGCTGCCCCAAGTGAAAAATAGAAATTAACAGCACCTATTGGCTGCTCAAAGAGGTGGTGTCCTATGCCCTCTTACATCTCTATGATATAAAAATTACTTAATTTTTATCCAAAATGGAGCCTCTCTCTCTGAGAACTTCCTGTGATACATGAACTTTCTAAAACACTCTGACCGAACTTTTTGTGGGTTCTTGGACCCTCACCAGAGACACCTGGCTGACTCCAGACTCCATGACGTGGATCATCTCTGAAGTGACATTCTGTCTGTTACTCTCTTGGCCCCCCCCCCAGGCCCACTCCTGGGATCATTTCGGTCTGTCCTCCCATTTCTGGGATGGTTAGGCCCTCCCCTCTGAGACTGGTTTGACCTCCCTTCTGGCCCCCTTATGAGATTTGTCTAATGCACTTGATACCGATATTATTATGAACTTACGTATACATGCATACACTTATTCTATCATAAGTACATCTGCAGTTATATTATCAGTAAGTTTGCTTCACTAGTGATAAGATAGATAGATGCCTCTTAGGATATGGCATAAACCGTATTTCACATACATTTATTTCATTTGCTTATAGTAATTCATGGTATCACTATTAAAACAAAGAATAGAAAACCAATTAAAAAATACTCAGCTTTAAACTGCAATTAATATATTTAATGGAAGTTTAATAGGAAGACTGAAGATAAAAATGGTGGTATTTTTCTACTACTTAGGTCCCTCTTCTAATATATAGTCAAGACTACTGACTAACTCAATTCAGTGAATCTTAAAGCCAGCAGAGAGACTATCATGGAAGTATTGGCTAACCCCTCTGAAAAAAAGCCATCATGTACTGCATACTGCTTAATTGCTTGTATCTGTGAGACTACATACTCTAATTTCTTACTAACCACTAGCAGACCAGATGCAGAGAAGCATGAGATCAGTAGAGATTTCCAGTAGGGAATATTTTATTTTATTTTATTTTATTTTATTTTATTTTATTCAGAATATTGACACCATTTCTTTCCTGAAAGGTGAGAATTTTAAGGTTATTTACATATCTAAACTACCAAATTAAACAAGGTCTAGACAGCTAAGTATTTTCTGAAATCTGATGATTCCCTTTACTTCTGATGTTAATTTCTTTTCCCCTTTCTCTTTCACACAAACACTAGTTAATTACTGTTTTGGAGAGAGAGGAAGTCAAGATCAAGCAAATTATGGCTAAACATGAAGCAAGTTTTTCTGGTCATTTAATAGCATTTCTAATTTAATGGAATGTTTTCTCTCTCATTCAGAGCAGATTACACAAGATTATGTGTAATGAATAGCTATAAATTCCCTTTGAATCTAAGATAAGTTGGAGAGTCTCATCACCTTCCAGTTTGTAATAAAATATTAATTTTGGTTCATTTACAGATGTTTTGGGGAAGATAAATTACTATAGTCTAAAGGCCACATTCCTCACTTCCCCCACACTTGGCACAAATGTTGCTGACATTTTAGCAATAATGAGTGTTTGGCAACATATCTTTAGAAGGATCAAACCATAACTTATATCCAGAGAAGTTCTGATGACAGATGTCTAACTGAAAGCCTTGCCCTGGCTGACTACATATGCATTTATTCTCTGCTTAAGTCTAGACTAATCTAGTTAAATCTCATTTATTCAAAATGAGTATTTTTGGAGGTCAGCTCATGGTTTTAAATAATGAGTGCTTCTCTGCAATGCCATGTTTTGCAAGAAGTCTCTGCCCGGGACTTCATATCGTTTCTGCTGCTACAAGGAAAAGTTTCTTTTGAAATTGTAGGGGAATTTTCTAAGTCTTCATGTCACCTTTGGCTCCTTAGCATGAATGAACAGATAGATATTGCTGTACAATTTACGATGTCATCAATGATCCAAATCCCACTGTTGTAAATATTCATAGAATATCTACTGTGCAGGTTAACAATGCAACATAACTCTTCCTCAGATAATGTCCTAGTAGCATTTATGCTGGGAAAAAAATTGCCATAATGAGGGTTTTCCTGTAGTTCTGACTTATAATAATAACTAAAAACCCCCTCTACTTTCTGAATTGCAATGGATGTTGCTAATTTTAAAATTTCTGAAGAAAGGAATATAGGAAAACCTCATAGGACTCTGTCTGAGGCCATCTGGTGTCCCAGGAGCCATGTTGCAGAAACTAAATTCCTGATTAGGGACACTGAAAACCCTGAGAGATCCTTTTCTGGCCTTTTAGTAGTATGCAGGAGATCCAGTGGTCCCAGCAGGTACCAGCAGCTAACCCGAACCAGAGGAGCTGGAAGCAATTCAGGCAGAGATCAGATGCAGATGAGGTATTTAGCCATTTACATAGAGACTAATCACCATTCTTCTTGTCTCAGTGAATACTTAAATACTTTCTATGAAGTAGAATAGCATCAGGAAGCAATGTAGAACTTATCCCAGAATACTTCCACTACATTGAATGATACAGTCCTTGTGTATCTTCAACTGCATACAGTATTCTAGGTCACAATACTAATAGCCTAGTTCTAAATAGCACTTATCAGATTAGTCCCTATCAATAAATTGGTGGAAAGGAGGAAAAGAGAAGGCAGAGGGCTCCATCTCCTCTCTCTGAGTTTAGCCCCTTTTCATCAAGTACTGTTCAGTGGAATGTATTCAGAAAACTTGAGTCAAATTTATGCATATTTTTAAGGTGCCTAAACACACATTTTTTTAGAGAATAAAGTATAATGTAAATAAGTTTCAGCTCAGTATTTATCCTGTCACCACAAATCTCTAACTCTTCAGTATTTCTCTAAATAGGTACAGGGAGTATCCAGCAGGGAGGAGAGAAACAAATAGGGGAATTGGTAGGAAATCAGAAAGATGATTGAAGCCAGTTTTATATCTTGTCTTTTGTACAAAGACTGTCCCATGAATAGGAAATTTAAACCAAGGGATTCAATAGCTCTCATTTCAAAGTTTGTTGTGCACACTAATCTTATCTGAAAGTTTCAGCATTGTGGAGTTGTTCTGGGCAACACCACTTCCACTGTTTTCCAGGATTTCATTATAACTGCAGGCTTTGTATCACATTTGTGTAGTGGATTCAAGGGTAATACACTAGAAGATCTAGGAGAAAGATAAAGTTGAAGAAATACACTTCTGAGGCACTTGTAATACACAAAGGATTAAGTATCTTAGTGTTGGTCAAAGTCTGGATAGCATTTTCTCATAACCCGTTGGAAGCTCTGTTTTTTTGTTTTGCTGTAGTCACAGACTTACCACATTACTGAGTATTTCTGTTTATATAAAAGAGTCTTTTTGCATCACAAACTCAGACTAGGTGGTACCCAGTGGTTAAAAGGACTAGGAGTACAAATCTCGCATTATAACAAAAAAAAATCCATAGAAAACAGGTGTTGGTGTTAAAGTGCATGATGTGGTCTGACTAGAGCTCCTCGCTATGAGGAATGCTATGTCTGAACTAGAGTCACCATACTTATTTAATCAAGTTTAGCGTCTGGGAAGAAATTAAGATAATCCCAAGCTCCGTTCCTCTTGATCAGGGCTGGCTCTTTAATAAGTAACAGTGAAAACAAATTTCAAATATCAAGGAAAAATAGTTTTCATATATACACTTTGCTACTTTGCTCTTGCAGCTCTATACCATTTTCCTAGATTTTTCTGTTAAAATATAAAAAAAGACAGTAACAAGAAAAGAAAGTTACTGACTGTATAATTTAAATTGGGCGGATTTCTGGAAAGAAAGAAAGAATGCAACCCATGTAGAACAACGTTTTTATCAATCAAGAAGAAAAATGAGTAAAAGGCAACAAACACAGAGCATATAATGTGAGTACCAGAAACCAGTGCTGCAAGAGCTATTGGAAGGTAGCTGAGCATCATATGTTGATGAGTCAGGGTGAAGATCTAAATCAGTTTCAGACAGTAAAAGATGCCGCTAAGGTTAATTCACCACAGAGACTTTACAAGCACATCTGTGCTACCAGTGAGTCAGGAGCATGGAGAGAATGACAGCGGCAGCCAAAGGAGCAGGACAGTTCTCCAGCGCACAGAGGAGTTGGGGAAAAAACTAGGAAAAGAAGAAGAGCAGCAGAAGGTAGAATTTCTTACCAGCTCAACAGCTATGGCACCTCTCAGTTTGAACTCCTTTATGCAAAGAGTGGCACAGCTGCACATGTCTCGAAGAAGAACACACTGTACTGTGTCATTTCAGTTTCACTCATACCATTTAATCTGTCAGCAGCCATTTTTGCATTTTGAATCACTTCATTTGTCCTGTGGCAAATATTGCTTGCTTAGGAGTTTATTTATTCTGCAGCATTAACTTGAAAAAAGGGGTTTAAGACATACTGTCTTAGGAAAAATTCCCTTTAAAAGGGAGGATTACAGACAATTCCTGGTTGTAATGAAATGCATGCTTGTGCAAAGGGGAGCTGTTTCTAGGAGTATCCAGCAGACTTTGTAAATGTTTTGTCCTTGTGCTCCAAGGGATGGAAACCACTTTGCCCTGCTGCTCTACCCAAAATTCAAAGTTGTGATATATAGTAGCTTATTCTGGATAAGATCATCCCTGTTTCTTAGTAAGTAAAGGACAGGTGGTCATGGTAAAGAGACAAAGGTAGTTTTGACAGCAGGCAGAACACAGAGAGCAAGTTCTAGAGAGGCAAGACTGGGATGTCTAATTGTTACGCTCTGTGTATGATCTAGATATCTAATCTTTACTGTAGTCAATGGAGATCTACAGCTTAGTTCAGTTGCCTTTTCATTGGCTTCTGGTGCCATTTGAAATGTCCTTGGATCTGGTCTCAACCTGCTTCTCCAGAAAGGCAGGGATTGCCTGTGGTCAGAACTGCTAGTCCTGAGCAAAAGAATCAGAAGTCTGGTGTTTCTGAAAAGGCATCAGGCACCTGTATTTAGATAACTGAATCCAGCCCTTAATAAACAGAGTGAACAGCTACTCAGCTGACCAAACGTGTTCACCTTCTTGTGTGTTGAATAGATCTTGAGACTCTTTTCTATTTACAAGGTCACTATTGACTGCAAAGGATTAGACATCCACTTTATGAGTGGATACTGGATTGCCTGCACCTATGTGGATATTGCAGATGCTGTAAAGAATGTTAAACAGCATAAGATATCTATGTGTAGGCAGCTGAATGAAGCTTAAAAATATGTATGTCCACAGTCAGGTGCTGCACCCCCCTAGAAGACCATGTCAATTGACTGTACATCTCCACTCAACAGTTGGCTGACACAGGTAACGCTTATTTCAGAATCCAAGAGACAATATTCTCACAAATTATGCAGTGAGGAAATTTTTCATATTATACACTGTGTTCAGAGAGTGACTTCTGTAAAAGAAAGAACAAGTAAAAGGAGTGAAAATATAATTGCTCTATTCAGAAAAGATTATTCTTTAGGTAATAAATCATGTATTTGGAGTGTCCACAACTGAAAGGCACAGCTAGGCATAGCGAGGTAGTGAAGGGAAGTGTTAACCTCAGAGACAGAATTCTGTGTTCACCTTCTGCTCCATCATTGACTTGACCTTGGGAATACCACTTATCTTAATTTCTGTTTTCTCTTTCCCTTATCCTTCCGTCCTGTCTACACTTTTGCATATTTAGACTGTAGATCCACCTAGTAGTGAAATTATTCCTGTCTGTGAGCCTCACAGACAAGAGTTCTTGATTGTATCTAAAGCATTTAGGTGATAATTCTATTTATGAGGTGGTTCTGTTACGTTTTGGCATCATGCTTTAACCCCAGCCAGCAACTAAGCACCACGAAGCTGCTCAGTCACTTCCCCCCCACCCAGTGGGATGAGGAAGAAAATTGGCGAAAAAAAAGTAAAACTTGTGGGTTGACATAAGAACACTTTAATAGAAGAGAAAGGAAGAAAATAATAATGATAATAATAACAATAGTAATAATAATAACAACAACAATATTAATAATAGGATGGGAATATACAAAACAAGTGATACACAATACAATTTCTCACCACTCACTGACTGATGCCCAGTTAGTTCTTGAGCAGCAATCTCCTCCCAGGCCAACTCCTCCCAGTATATATATTGGGCATGATGTCACATGGTATGGAATACCCCATTGGTCAGTTTAGGTCAGCTGCCCTGGCTGTGTCCCCTCCCAACTTCTTGTGCCCTTCCAGCCTTCTTGCTGGCTGGGCATGAGAAACTGAAAAATCCTTGACTTACTTAGTCTAAACATTACTTAGCAACAACTGAAAACATCAGTGTGTTATCAACATTCTTCTCCTACTGAATCCAAAACATAACACCTTACCAGATACTAGACAGAAAATTACCTCTATCCCAGCCAAAACCAGGACATTTGGATGTTTGAATTACATAAAATCAAAATCAAAATTATTTGTGGAAAATAAGTAACTATTACCATTCTTTGCAAGTTAGATTACATTCTAATGAACAACAAATGAAACATACAACATTTCATACTTATTCTGAAAAATTACAGAAGTTTCAGTTAGAAAAGAATAAAAGGTTTATTCCACTTAGTACATGCCAATGGTGTTGACATAAAGTATGTGATATTAAAAAATTAAAGCTGATTTAACAAGTATTCTCTCATGGATCTGCACAAAAATAGAGATTAAACAACACTGTCTAGGGCAATATCCCATCATGTGTCTACTCATTTGTTTTTACACTTTTCCCTGTCATTTCCTATTCTGAAGCCACACATGCTTAAAAAACAACGAAAGGCCAAAGGAAAGGTGAGAAAATATAAACTACTGTGGCACGGCCAATGCACACAGCTACCAATTTTCTACATTGCCCTTGTCCATTTGCAGAGTCAGCTTGACTTACCCTCTAATCATCTCTCAGTAGTGGGCCAGTAATTATAGCCATGGGCATTATAGCCATGTAGAGCCATGAAAGCAGAAGGAAATGGCATGACAACAGCTCGGGAAAAAAAAAAGTACCTCCTTGCAAGACTTACTCTGCTTTGGCTTGAAGCCTGCTGCTGGATAATCAGCTATTCTCTGCTTCCCTTCCCAACCTCTTTCTCAACCAAAAGGCTTCGTGGGGCACAGAGTATCTTCTTCTCTGGGTTAGGAGGCACACGGCATCTGAGGGATCCAACCCAAAAAGTACTTTATGATGATAGTTTTTAACTCCTCTTGCAGAAAAATCTGGAAAACCTACTTCCCAACTTAGCAGCCTATTTTTGCAGAAGGACTATCATGCTGTTAAAATATTTCATGTAATTGCCACTATCTTCTGCAGACAATGCCCAATACTTAAAACTTCTAGTTCCTCACCAGTGAGAACAAAAACTATCATCTCCTCTGTTTAAAAGTGCAATATACTTGGCAGCACTGCAGCACACTGAAGCATTGTATTTCTGCCTAATGTAAAAAGCCACCAGATGATCTCTCCCTCTGTAATTATTTTGTTTGATAATAAAAATAATTCTAAAATTAAGTGGCTTTTATTTTCAGCCAGGTGCAAACAGATTTCAATGTGTAGCGAGGCTGTGACTTTTTGTATCTCTAACTACAATCCAAAGATCATTTGACATTAGAAAACAATTTATGAAGTAGTAGTTAAGATTGTTAACAGGAAAGTTAACCATGACAAACAACATCTGTTCTGTTTGTTTACCCCTCCTTAAACAAACCAAGGTAAAAATTATAAATACCATCTATAAGAACTGTCATACTGGGTCACACCAAAGGTCCAGCTCATGATCCTGGCAGTAGCAGAGGCTTAGAGCAGAGTACAAGAACCAAGGTAAGTACAAAGCAATACTCTCTGCTTTGGTTTATAATTTGGACTCCACAGCAACATGTGATTGAATGTTTCACAGTTTATGCCACCTTAAAAAAAAAAGAAGAAAAACACCCCAAAGACAAACAGAAAGAGCCCATGGATAAACAAGATCTAATGTTGTGATGATTAATGATTAATGTCACACAATGAAGTGTGACAGGTGGTGAAAAAACTTAAGTGAACAGGCTAAATGCTGTTCCTATAGTGCTATATGCCAGAAACAGAGTTTCAATTTATGTTTTTTCATAAAATTACGGTTTTATGCTAGCTGCTTAAGGCAAAGGGTATCGGCCCACCTCTCAGGACATAGGACAATTTAGGATTAGAATTTATAGAAATAAATTGTGTTTTAACTTCATAAAAAAATATCCGGAGTGGGGGTGGAGGGGCACAGGTCAGAAGCCAGGAACATTTAAGGTTACCATCTTGCTCTATGACAATATGAACTTGCTCAAGAATCGGACTGCCTGGATGTTCCCAGTGAGTTAATGTAGTCCTTGCACTCGGTGATGGGCTTTTCAGAGAAGAGGAGAAGACTTATGAAGGGCGGCAAAAATCTCAGAATTCCCCAAGTATCTTCAGAGCCTGGTGAATGGATGTGTGTAGGAGTAATATGTAAGTGAATTACAGACTTACGCTCTGATTTCTCTTACACAAACAATATTGCCTTAAATGAATAAATTGTTCATTTGTGTTAGAACAGAGGAATAAAAGCTTGTGGACATTGGCCAACACAGCAGGAATATTTCTTTATTATGCTATTACTTTCCAAGGAAGCCACTTCCACATAAACTCTAAGATGCTAAGAAACAGCTAGAAGGGCAGACCAGAGAACAGTCACTTTCTACAACACGTCTCTCACCCAAACCAGAATAATGCTTATTGCTTATTAACTCACTCTTAGCTATATTTAGTTTAAAAGAAATGTTAAAACAGCAGAGTAGAGGGTTATGCCAGCCCTGAGATATTAGGAGAACCTAATATCCTAACTTGCTAGTAAAAACAAGTGTGGTTGCAGAGTTCACCTGTGTTAATAAATGTAACCCCTTTTTATGCAAGAAATAAGAAACATGTAGCCTCAATACAGTGTGTGGGTTCAGTTAGAAACAGCGAGTTATGTCTCACAAACACAATTCTCATACAACATGTTTGTATTTTGCTTATATATTTTGACAGATGTTTGTAATTTCCAAGCTATATGCCTTGGATAGCTCTCCAAATCATTTTAGTTTTCATGGTTCATTGCTGAGAGCCTAAAGCAACAATCTGCATCTTTCAGTTCAATACCGTGGAACTGGGCAGTACGCTTGTCTGTCATTCGCTGATGGAGAAAACTGGAGAAAATACAATAGAGTTAGTTCTGTGTCATTGTCAAGGCAACATCTACAGTTCCCTAGTGAGTATACAGTGCTAGACAGAGGTGCTTAAAAACAGCACTGAAATAAAAAATTTCAGTCCTGAAAATCCCTGCTCAGCTTCTAACTCTTAAAGCATATACAGCCTACAGGGCCTGCTGATCTTTACGTTGTTCAAGCACCCAGCGTTTTGTTTTCCTGGCTACTCAGCAGTTCTTCAGGCTTTGCAGTGCTGAGCTGGGATGACATCACTCTCTCATTCTCAAGTAAGGATACCTGAGAACAGGACTGCAGTCCAAAAGGCACTCTTGCATACATTGCCAGACCATTCCTATGTGGACAGTACATAATGCACGGCGATGGATGAATCTCTTTAAAGAACATGTGGGAAGGAGGGCCCCCTGCTTCTATGCAGCCAGGCCCCGAGCACAGCCCTGGGCTCTGCTGCCCTTCCCTGCTCCTTGGGGTCGGCTGCCCCTGCCTGGGTAACCTGGGATCACACCGCTGGGAAAGGGCCAGGGCAGACAGAGCTGGGAGATTCACTGCGGCAGCTTTACATCTCCCATTTCCTTGGGAACTGCATTTGTTACCGGATCCTCAGCCTTGGTCCTTCCTGAGCTACACCACAGTCTGCACCCAACTTTGTACCTGCTGGCCATCACCTACTGCACCCCGCGGCACTTTGCACCGGCCCCATCAGTGGGGCCTGGCTGGGCAGTTGCAGGGCTCTGGGCTGGCCCTGGTCACCATCCCCATCCCATTCCTGCTCCCTCGCTGGGTGCTGCTGGATGGACACTGGTCGGGGAGAGCTTAGCCCTGTCAACTTTGCGGCCACCCTCAGCTCCCGTGGGGCAGCCATCCAACAGAGCACCCTGATATGTATGGAGGTGTATGGTCAAATCACTTGGTGATACCACAACTCATTTACCTCTTCTGCTATTGGGGCACATCATTCCACACTTGCGAAAGCAGAAAGGACCCATGAGCCCTGGAGAAGACCAGAGTTGAAGGAATCCTCTTTGCCCAAGGATTTCCTACTGGCCAGGGGCAGGTGAGGGTGCCAGTTTCGGGGAAATCTCCCTACAGCATCCAGATTGTTTTGAAACACACTGTGAGACCCAACTCTTCCAATATGTACTTTTCCTGTACACAGGAATCTAGTGTATCTAGTAACATGATTTTGGCTTCCCATTTGGGATCTAGGTATTGCAATGCTTAGTGCTGCAGTCAGTGTCTAAGCCTCATTTTTGGTTTTATAACCTTACTTCTGTGATAATAAAATAGTGTCTGAATGAGGGCATTACCTCAAATCATATATATGAGATCCTTATCTGCTCTTACTCAAATGGATGTGAATCCTAAGAAGAGCGTTTGGAGTTATTCTTACTTCAGTAATGAATAAAGTGAGGCTATTGCTATTTCAGGCTACTTCAAACAGAAGTCATTCAAACATGGCAATTTTTCATGAGAATGTCTTCAAGCATTTGACAAAAAAATTAATTAATTCTTTTATAGATAAAAGATCATGAGTAATTTCCTAGATTGTTTTATTAAATTTTAACGTAAATATATGAGTTGATTAACTTCTGTGATGGAGAGAATAATCCTTAAAGAAGAAAATTAGACATAAATTATTGCAACTCTTATGATCTGTCCACAAGAAACTTTTCAAAACAAAATTTCAGTTTTAGCTTGCTTTTAGGCAGTGGCAAGCGGCCCAGAAAGGAAAGAGACTTCTGTATCTTTAAAGTCTACAGATATGAGGAACTTCTCTTTAAAAATCTTTATCATTAAATGAATTCATTGTTATAACCTGTGGGGCACATTTCAATGTCCCCAAGGGCACCACCAGCCCTGCCTGTCCCTGACGGCCCCCCAGGACCCCATGTCAGCCCCTGGGGCTCCCCCCGCCCTGCCCAGGGCCCAGGACCCCATGTCAGGGGCCATCGGCCCCTGCCCCAGCAACACCGCAGCAGGGCCGGTCTCCAGCTCCCCACAGCCTGGCCCTGCCCGGCCATGGGCCTCCCTGAGCTGGGCCCACCCACGGCCCCATGTCCCAGATCGGCCTTGGCCTGTCCCCGTCCCCACGGAGGTGCCCGATGCCCAGGACTGGGGCTGCCTCAGTGCCCCCGGCTGCCCTGCTCCTGCCTGGGGGGTGGGACAGGCCCTGGCTGCCAGGGCCTGCCCTGAGCTGCCATGGGGAGCCCCCCAGCCCCCCAGGAGCCCCTGACCCCCACAGGCCACTGGCATATATTTGCCTTATCTAATGTCAAACATTTACAACAGTATCTTGCCTGAAAAATATATAAAAAATTGAAATCATACTAGCACTACTTGTTAGGTTGTAATAGCACTATGGCTGAGAGTGGCAGGCCCCTCTGCTGCCTATAGAGAGATTATGCCCTGTATGTAAAGACAGTTCAGCAATTTCTCAGTTCTCTGAAATTTACCTGTGCTAGATTGCTGCGCTCTTTTAAGAACTACAGATGATTAATGGAGTGGATTGCACTTTATAGCACAAAATTAAGAACCAAAATATATGTCTGCATTAAGTCATGACGCTCCTTTCTTTGCAGTTCCCAGGCTGTGGTGGCCCCTGTATTAGGAAATTAATCAAATTTCCAACACTGCTGAGAATGCCAGCTCAAAGCATAAGTGGGGAAATTACCTGTGAGATTACCTAGTCTGCCTCCCTACCACTGCAACATCATTCCCATGAACACATTTTATTCGTATTGTCTCCAGGCTCAGATAATATCCTAAATCCCAGTTTACTAATATTTTAAACAATGGGAGTTTTGCCCCTCTGGGGAATAATTGAGCTTAAGTGGCCTTCATTATAAGTTTTTAACTATTAAACTAAGTTTTATTTTGCTCATACTACTATTAAAAGTGAAAAAGGTCATTTTGCATGAGAAATAACACCTTAAATGAACAATAAAAGTGCCTGGTTTTTATTTCTGCAGATTTGGGCACAACTCTGAAGAAAACAAAACTGAAGAATTCAGCGTGAACAAGAACTTAGGCTGAATTTTATAATCAATCACGTTCATAAGAAATTCAGTATGCAACCTCTGTGTACAATTTTTCAGATACGATTTTGAAAACTTACCTCCACGTTCAGAAGCTGCAACATGTTTTGGCACTGTAAGAAGTAAAATCTGTAAGTCTGCAAAACTATCAGGGACGTAAAGCTGACTCTAGATAAACTTTATGTTTGCAGTGCATTAGAAGAAAAGAAAATTGAGTTTGAATGTTTACATGGAGTTTGCTAACATGTCTATTAGAAAAAAATGTTTTTTATGTATAAGCTAGGCAAATTTAATATGGTATCACTGCAATACAATAAAAACCCACAATGCATTTTATAGTCAGCTTTTAGAGCAGAACCACATGTTAAGTATTTACATGAGTCTGCAACAGTTCCTGGGCTGAAAGTGTTTATTAGGTACAACTGGCTTGATTCTGCTTTCCTTGCATCTTGTGTAGTCATTTACACCTGTACAATGATGTATTCCACTTCACATTATATGCTTTTTTATGAGGTTTTGGCAGCACAAAGGGGTCATAAAGTCAGTCAATATAATCATTGAGGAATACTTTCAGTCTCTGCATGGTGTGCAATCAGCTTAAAGGTCTTTTATCACTCCTCTTCATAAGCCTGTAAATACAAACCATAAATTCTATAATTACAGAAAAAAGTGGTTGACTAGAATATTGAAATATGTGAGGCAAGTGAAAACTAGACCCACTGAATGAAATGGCAGGTCTAGCACAGATCTTCTGATTGTATTTTCCTGCTGTTTCTATGTCCTGCAAGATGCCAAGATTCTGTTCAGTTTGGGGAAGATAAGGTTATAGGTGAGGCAGCAGCTTGTCTTTACTTCTACAGAGTAGCTGAAGCAGATCGTTCCTCTATGGGAGCACTTTATATATTACCTCTGTATTAAGCCAGTGAAGTTTTACCCCTTTAAAGCCTCTGACTCATTTTTCCTTAAAACTCAAACCAATATTTTTCTCTTTCTGCCCCTCTTGCCATCTTTTAAACTTCTCATAGGTTTTTTTTTTTTTTTTGATGGTCTCTTAGGGTAATTTGCAAGCCCAGAAGTATAAAACAGAATCACTTTTAATACTTTATGTTCAAAAGTTTTTATGTTATTAAAATTACCTGAGAAACAAATTTATTTTAATTCTGATATTTATATAGAAGAGACCATCAAAGGCACCTGGTACCTTGTAACACACAGTAAAAGGGAATCTCACAGCTGACAAATAGAGCAGTCACATGTGTTGACAATGAATGCTTTATTTTTCAAAGAAGAATACTTCACTTCAGCTCAGCAAAAACTCCCTAGGCAGGCTGGCTGTTGGAACTGCTGACTATGCAAGCTACTTTGCTACCCCTAATTTAAAATGGACCTAAACCAATTTTTCATTAGGAAAAAAAAAGAAAAAAAAAAGGGGGCAAAAGAAAAAAGCAAGCATTGGCTGCTTTCACAGGACAGAAGAGAAATGTGAAAAAGTTTATAACTTTTGGGGGTTTTTTGCTATTAGTAGACATAGACATATGAATGCCGAAGTGATTTTGCATCCTAACAGTGAGTCATTGTTGGAGATAATTGGGCAAAGGATATGTTTTAGCACAATGTAGACTGTTAATCCTTCTTCCATATATGCGTATATCTCTCATGTATAAGAATGTCTTTCTTCCATATATGAGTACACCTATATGATACATCTCCAACTGTAGAACACATCTGCATTATTTCTGATATAATGTGAATAACATTCTTAACCCTCCCATGTCCTTTCATTTGGGTTCGATCTTCTCTGTTTACACAAAGGAGCTGATACTAAAGGTCAGGAAGTATTCGGTTGGGATTTTCATTCTTTTAGAAGGAAGCATTTCACTAAGCAATATTGTGCCAAACAGGGAGCACTGGAAACAGACAATGAGCCTGAAGATCATAACAAGATATACTGGTTTTGGCTGGGACAGAGTTAATTTTCTTCATAGTAGCTAGTATGGGGCTATGTTTTGGATTTGTGCTGAAAACAGTGTTGATAACAGGGGGATGTTTTCATTACTGCTGAGCAGTGCCCACACAGAGCCAAGGCCTTTTCTGCTTCTCACCCCACCCCACCAGCGAGCAGGCTGGTGGGGGACAAGGAGTTGGGAGGGGACACAGCAGGGACAGCTGACCCCAACTGACCCAAGGGATATTCCGACCATATGACGTCATGCTCAGCAGATAAATCTGGGGGAAGAAGAAGGAAGTGGGGGATNAGCCCCCCGCCGTGTCCCCCCGCTGCTACCCCCCTCCCCCCACACCTGCTGCTCTGCTCCCTGGCCCCCGCTGCTTATTTTTACTGTTGCCCCTGCCCTGCGCCGTCCCGCTCTGTTCAGTGCTTGGGGTGTAGTTTTGTATGGACGATACAATACAGAATAAAGTCATGCTGGGCTGCAATGCCTTCACCCCCGGCCCCGCTTGGTCCCCCAGGTCCTGCGGCCACACTCCTGCCCCATCCCCGTGGCCCTGCACCCCGGGAAGGCAGCAGCAATGCCTGCAAGGTCAGAGATGGGCAAGGGGTGGGTGGGGGAGATGACAGCACGGCATGGGGCAGCAGAACCGGGTGCGGGGGCTGCCAGTGTTCCTGGTGTCACCAGCTGCGGTGGTCTTGTGCCAGCAGGGCTGTGTAGAGACCCCCCAGAGCATGGAGTGGCTGAACCCACAGGTGAAATCTTGCAGGGAGATGGAAGGAAGGGCAATGATGCTCCAGGGCGTGTATGCTAGCCATGGGTGTGCAAGGGTGACCGTGCTCCCTGGGGCACTGCAAATCCTGGGTCAAACCCCCATCAAACCCTTTCTAGCATCTCAGATTCTCAACTTTTCACATTTTTTTCCTGCCTTTCCCTGACACTCATGGGCAGCAGGCTGTGGCCAAACCCTCCACAGGGCATGGACCCAGTGCCCGCTTCCCTGCACCCGCACGCTCCTCTGCAAATCATTTTGCTATCTAGTAAAACATAACCAGACAGCAATGCCCCGCTCCCATCGGCTGCAGCAGCAGGCAGCGCTCCTGCATGTCCTGCCTTCATTTTAACCAGCTGAACCCCTCTGGCTCCTGCCCACCGTCACCAAACCCATCCCTGGTCTCTCCTACTCTTGATTTAGGTGTATAAATTATTTATACAGAGTTTTAACCACAACTGTGGACAGCCATGCCTGCTTCCCCAGGCACCCTGGGGCCCCCAAGCCGGGTGTCACTGTCCCCAGTGATATAGATAGATATATAGATATATATATGTATATATCAAAACATATCCTTGTTTTGATGGAGCCCTGCTTTCCTGGAGATGGCTGAACACCTGCCTGCCAATGCAAAGTAGTGAATGAATTCTTTGGTTTGCTTTCCTTGTGTGCACAGCTTTTGCTTTCCCCATTAAACTATCTTTATCTCAGCCCACAATTTTTATCGCTTTTACCCTTCTGATTCTCTTCCCATCCCACTGTGGGGGAGTGAGTGAGTGGCTGGGTGGGGCTGAGCTGCCTCCTGGGGTTAAACCATGACATAAACAATGAAGAAAAAATTTTTAGTCTTAAAAATCACTTGGAGAAATCCTTGGTAGTGCTAAATTTGGGCCACATTGGCAGACAGTAAACCAGATTTTTTTTCTGATTTTGACTTAAAAGACATGGAAAAAATAATGGTGCCTTTTAAGATGAAGGAATATAACACCCACTAGAAATATAAACAAGAAGTCCTCTACAGGAAAATTGGTTTCATTTGTGCTCATTTTATATTGACAGATTTACTCCCCCCACCATGCCAGAAAGTGATGTTAAAAACATTCATTTGGAATTACACAGAAAACAAATGTGGGCTGGAAGGTATATATAAGAAATTCATGGCAAAAAATATTATTAACTATATGGTTTCTGTCTCTTTTGGATCTCTTACAGCATTTGCCATAACCTGTCTCATCTACTGAAAGTCCCAACCTCTTTCCCCAAAAAGCAAAAAAAGTATGGCCTTGATGGAAACCAGTTCTCCAGTAAGCTGATAAGAATTAGCCATATTAAATTACTTTATCTTTCCACATGGTAAAGATACAAGATAATAATAAAAAATGGCAAAAAGTGGGCTTTTTTTCTATTTCCAGCCCTCTTCCAATAGAAAATTCAAGTATAATGTTTGGTACATGGAACAGGCTGTAAGTATCTAGAATGGAGGCTTCAGTTTTGACTCTTCATGGTGTCAAGGCCATTTACATCCACAAAAATATTACATGCAAAATTCTATTTTCTTGACTGAGTTTTTTACGTCATGATTGAAATGAACTTGGGATCATTCTGTAACACTGTTTCTCCTTTAAATTATGTACGTGTCTCTTCTGGAGTAAGAATCTTGCAACTGAGCCAAGGAATTTTTGGAGAAGGGGAAAAAAGTCGCTGTAGTAATTATAGGAAGGCAGCAGCAATTTCTCAAAACAGATATTATGGCAGAGTGGGCCAGCGCTGGAGGGAGACCTGCATTGTGAAATAATTCATGAGGTGTACATGATGAAATGACTGCGAGAAGTGATGGGTGGCAAGGAAAAGAAACCTCAGGATTCTCTTCAGCAAGACTACATTGTAATTAATTTGACAATGTAGTATAACAGTTTACAGAAACTTTGAGGAATTAACTAAACCAGGAAGGTTCTGAACCCACATGGCAGTGGGTTGTAGACTTAACATTTTTTCTTTATGTAGTAGGTTAGACTGCTGATTTTGCCTGTGTAACTCTGTCAGGAATGGAACGGTTCAGGTAGTGTGCTCTTGCTACTTGCTTGGCATAAATGCAAAGGAATTTTGGATGATAATGAGGACACCTTAAATGTGTTTCTCCCACTTCAGAAGCAGACACAAAAGATCACAGTCAGTTATGCCATGACTCTCAGGGTGGAGTTTGGATGAAACACTATGATTAAATGGTAACTTCACTGTCCTGGTTTCAGCTGGGATAGAGTTAATTGTCTTCCTAGTAGCTGGTACAGTGCTTATGTTTTTGAGTTAGGTATGAGAAGAATGTTGATAACACACTAATGTTTTCAGTTGTTGCTAAGTAGTGTTTAGTCTAAAGTCAAGGCTTTTTCAGTTTCTCATGCCCAGCCAGCAAGAAGGCTGGAGGGGCACAAGAAGTTGGGAGGGGACACAGCCAGGGCAGCTGACCCAAACTGGCCAAAGGGGTATTCCATACCATGTGATGTCATGTCTAGTATATAAACCTGGGGGGAGTGGGGGTGGGGGGATCGCCACTCGGGGACTAACTGGGCATCGATCAGCAGCTGGTAAGCAATTGCATTGTGCATCACTTGTATATTCCAATCCTTTTATTACTATTGTCATTTTATTAGTGTTATTATCATTATTAGTTTCTTCTTTTCTGTTGTATTAAACCATTCTTGTATCAGACCACAAGTTTTACTTCTTTTTCTGATTTTCACTCCCATCCCACTGGGCTGGGGGGAAATGAGTGAGTGGCTGCGTGGTGCTTAGTTGCTGACTGGGGTTAAACCATGACATCCACAAAGACTCCGACCGAGCTTTCAACTTCTGTTGTCAGTGGCACTGCACTGTAAAGTTTGTCTTGAAATGTACATACTGGAGTGTGTTACAGGACACTGGAAACTCTTTGGAGTACCCCACGGCTGCTAGATTGGACCACTCTCAAAGGTTTCATTCCTATAAAATCTAAGGCATTAAGGATGAGCTCTTAATTGCACCTAGCTCTTATGGCGAGCTGGAGTCAAGGCAGAGGTGAACTGTGTACCTAGACCAAGACCTGGAAAACCCAAATGTAGCTCAGAAATGTGGTTTTTTTCAGGGGTGAAGGTCATAGTACATAACCACTCAATGATTAGCTTCTCAATCACATTTTATTCATAAATGCTATCTGATGGGATGCAGTTATTTCTGGAAAAGTAAATGCAGGGGGTCATCCTTCGGTTCAAGGAATGGTTATTTCGAAACCTTACCGTGGACTAATGGTTTGTACTCCTATATTAGTTTCTCATGCACTTCTTTTCTTAGAACAAAGTCTGTGGTTTTTTGGTCTGTCTTCTCAGGAAAGTGTAATCTGTTTCACTTGAGAAGTTACTGGAGAAAAATAAAAATCTTCCCCAAGCAGCTAACTCCTGATATAATAAAGGTAATAAAACTATAGTTAAGGGTATTATACCTGTGCTCAATTTACAAGCTATAAAGTACTTTTGATAATGCTTAGCTACAATACTAATTTTGTTTTCATCGTTTGCACTCCAAGTATATTAAATCAATGCCATTAAATCAATGCAATCCTTGTTTATTCAAGTAAAAAATGCAATACGTCTGGAAGAAATTCTTCCCAAAGAGGAAATAATAATTCTGCTCATCCTAAAATGTTTTTACAGTAATTTGTTTCCAATTTTGGCAATAAGAACAATATTTTAAGGTAATATATTTCTGAACACAGACCATAAAAATTGATTATACTTGAATGTTGTTGGGTGGTTTTTTTCCCAGTTGTTTTTTGAATAGCCAACAGAGAACCAATTCACCTGGTCCTGGTCAGCTGGTGTTGAAAAGTTACCAAGAAACTGTCAGCTTTCCATCTGATGAGCTAGGTGTTGCATGAAGACTGTTGTGGATAATTTGTATGCACCTTAGAAAAGAATAAAAAATGAGACAATCTATATACCACAGGACTTACTGATCATCCCTACATAAACATTTAAAGAAAGAATTTTCAGTGTCTTTGCCATGAGATAGTAACAATACATCCCCAAATAGTTACGATAAACTATACTCACACCAACAGTTAGTGCATACTTTCTCTTCCTATTTTCCACCCAGCTGTTACTACTAGTACTTCTACTCTGTTGGGCTTCCCAGAAAACCTAGGAAGATCTCTGCCCTCATGGAATCAGAAAAGTTAAATTGTTCTCACAAATTATTTTCTTATAAAACTACAAGGCAAAACGAGGCTTCTTTATCCCAATGATAGTGACAATGGAGACAAAAAGGGTGAACTTGTCTGCCAGGAAGAGATGATGGTTCTGGCTTTCATGACTGCATCTTGCTTCTGAACTGCTTAATGCTTCACTAGTGACTGTTTTCAATTCAAGAATTTCTGTTATAGCTGGACTGAGCATCTTATTTGACTATGCTAAATGATACTTTAACTTTAAAACATACCAAGGGAGTATACTTGGAGTCAAGTGAGACAGCCATTTTTAGGCCCCTATTCCTTCAATAAGCCAGTTGCTGCTGGAATGGACTTCAGCTGCTCCGGAATTTTTTCACTCTTGCACCTAGACCAGAAGAGACATACTTATCAATGGAAAGAAGAGGGAACAAAACCAAGATTATTGTTGCAACAGTAACTCCTGCAAGAAGGAGTTACTAATTTGAACTACTTGGTAAACCACTTTCTTTTGTAGTGACAGCTTTGAAAGTATCCTCATGGTCTACTTTCAATGACCCCAGGGATCTCTGAGGTTTTTTTGTTTGAAAATCCTTTGAAGTCCTTCTTAGAACAGCACATAGCTCAGTGATAGAGACAAGCATCTGAGATGCAGGAGGTCCCCTTTGGCATCCTTGAATTCAAACCAGAGACAGAACCCTCAGTTTTATGTACACCACAGGGTATCTTGACCACCAAATTTTAGTTACTTGGGATAGTTACCTCTTCATGGATCTGTTGAGGCCAGAATTGTATCCTAAGAGGAGGAAGACTGAGCATTCTAAGAAATATTGAGATGCATTATGAGAATAAAACAGAGAAAGAACAATGTAGCAATTACGTCAGAGAAAAAACATACGGGAGGTCCATACTGATTTAATTTCAGTTTTATAACTAAAGTGAATGGAAAAGGAATATTGATATGACAAATGAGTGAAGTGTGTTGGAATGATGTCATATTTCTAAGAAATATAAACAAAAGTTAACCAGCAGTCACAGAAGAATGTTGAACACCAGTAAATCATAAACAAGCAGCATGAGAGCTCTCAGGTCTCTCTGTGCAGCTTTCCCATCAATGTTGTAAAAAGCTGAGCCAAGACAATCGTATTTAAGGGCTTTTAGTCAAGGAAATGGAACATTAGCTTTTAGAAGAAAGGAAAGGAATAGATCTTCCCTCTCCAGTGCTGACATCCAATATGCAATCTGCCCTAGAGACTCATGTGATATCAAACACTGGTTCTTGCAAGATTTTAGCAAATCTGCCCTCAGTATACTATCTCAAGGGTGGATGTGGACCAGGTCTTGTCCCCAAATCAGTGACCCTCACATTTACTAGACCATATCACAAGTGGGAGGAGAACATCTATTGGTTTAATTTAAGTTATTTATGACCACAGACAAAGATTTCTTAAGCAAGTTATGCTATACATAAATACTTTCTTTTGTAGTTATGTCAGAAATATAGGCATGCTAGTTTCCCTAGGGCAGTCTGTTTCATATTTTTTAAATATTATTTACTTCAAGCTCCATTTTAACATCAGTTGAAGAGTTAAACCATTTGTAGGAATGTAGCAGTGATAAATTCATACTATTTTAATTTATAACGCTTTTCCGTAGGAAGGGAGAAAGGGAGGGAAGAATAAATCATAAGACTGGAAGAAGAAACATGTCTGTGAGTAGAGTTAATAATGAGTGAGCAAGTATTCTTTGTCTCTGCCATTTTATAATACTCCCCGATGTTCATCAAGTATAGAAAAAACATTGTGAATTTAGGCCTAATATTCAATAGATCTTCCAAGAGGAAAGAGCAGTTTTGAGAAACATGGAATGAAGCTTCAATAAATAAATAAATAAATAAAATTGTGATTCAGCAAAAACTTACCAGTAATTCAGTCTCAGCTTATTGCCAATAACTGCATTTTATGTCAAGAAATTGTAACCCAGTCGCTCCTGGCTGCAGTCAAATCTCTGCCACTCGTATCATAAAAGCAGTTTTCTTTCTCATGCAGATGAGAACTTTGGCTAAAATGCCAGTTTAACCACATTGTACAGAGGCTACAAACAATAGCAAAAAGAATGTAGGAGAATGAGAGTTTGTGTTTGAAATTGTCTCCAAGTCATCAACAGTTCTCTGGCAGACTTCTGGCTCCTGCAGTGTTTGAAGAGTCGTTACAATTTTTTGTGCCTTTTACTAGTTGTTCCTTACAATCTTTTTTTAGCCTGCATTATTGTATTTTCACATTTCTTCTACCCAAGTTTATAAGTCTTTCTGTTTTCTACAGTTTAACAAGACTTCAGCTTCCGAAAGAATGTCATTTTACTTCTAAGAACCTTCTTCCCTTACTCTGCTGTTTACTCCTGCCAGCTTCCTTTTCCTCTTTCTCAGGACTGTATCAGTTGGTATATTTTGACCTCCTGGTTCTAGCATGATATCCTTAATTGGGTTGGTATACCTTGCAAAGATGTAATTCTCTCAGCTGCTTTTTTTAGACTCTTTTAAACAAGNTTTAAACAAGTTTTCTTATATTTATGTCAATCACCTTCTTACTGCTAAGCACAAGTTCATTAAATTTTTTGGCCTTCTGGAGCCTGTGAGATTATTGCTGTTGAATCAATGTAATCCAACCTCTTCAGCTGTAGGATTTTGAACAAGGTCCTGGGTGCTACTGAAAACCAGTCAAATGTTTGCATCTTCTGAAATGGGATGCAGGCCAGCTACAGTATGAAACAGTCACTGACGAAATCTAGGAGTTTGTTCTTTACATTGCATGTACCCCATGTGGTATTTTCCAAGTCCACGTGGGTTTCCATAGTGTTTTTTTGGTTTCAGTGCTTTTTATCTCTCTG
>VYZV01000021.1:0-19317 GCA_013401275.1 Pandion haliaetus
CAGGCCACGGAGCCCTCATGCCCCTTTGAAATACTTTGTCACTGCCTGCTCTTTCTGGGTTACAGTTCCCTTGTTTGTTTAAGCCATGCATTCTGCGCTAACCCTCAGAAACTGTGTGATGCTATGGTAGCTATTATTCAGACATTACCTAGTCCCAAATGTAAAGTCGGCCTACCCTTAAAATTACAAATCCAGCCCCAAGCCCCCCAGCTATTGTGACAAAGGATTGAAACGACACACGATGATCCAAGGTGTCCATAAATAAACAGGAGCTGCTGAATATGGAGGAGGATATGTCTGTGCCTGTGAACATATGTGGACCCATTTTTGAGTTATGTTGGAGTGCAGTGAGTGTTTTGCCTCATGTAGCTTCAGAGAGCTCTGCACTTAACAGTGGAATTAAATGCAACATGGAGAAAAAGAAATCACGAGACAGTTTCCTTAGGTGTAAGTAAAACATTGTGGGCCAGATGTTCACTGCACTGAAAGGACCAGACCCGCATCCAGACTTTGTTTTTTTTTCCTTTTATTTCAAGTTTTTTGGCTCTTTGCCTTATAATTTGAGCACAAAGAAGATGAAGAAAGCAACAGTGTCATCCAGAGCAATACGAGGTCTTTCAGATTAGTCACGAAACGCAGCTACAGTCAGCTTTACTGTTGATCTTTAAGGTTTTCAAAAAATTATTAGCAATAGGAAATTTTTATCATTATTATCATCTCTCTTGCTACTCTTCTATATGTAAAGTGGTGTCATTAAGGCCTTAATTTTGTATACCAGTAATGAATGAAAATTTGAAGTCCTGTTTTGAAATTTATCAAGTTTAAAGGTATTTGCTGGGGCACAACAGGATATCATGCTTGCTGAAGTGCAAGATTTTAGAATTTTGTGGGCATTATGCAATATTTCATTTTCTGTTGCAAAGTAGTGCTCACTTTCATTGGCCAAACAGTGAGTTCAACTGAGTAATGTCAAAACTTCTTATAGCTGCTATTCCAAATTTTGCTGCAATATCACCAGTATCAAGCCTTCCAAAATAATATCTCAAGCCCTAGAAGTTCTGAGATTTAAAAGAATGTAATGGTTTGAATTAGAGTTGTTTTTTGTTTTCACTCCAAGTTTTGAGTTTTTCAGGTGCAATCTCTTCTTGGTTTTATATTTTCTTTTGAAATTTTGTCTAGAATTTAAACATGGAAAAAGTCCCCAAACCTAAACATCTGGGATTAAGCACATAAAAATAAATATTTCCATTTTTAGGGATATGTCATGTAGCTGATTGATTGGAAACAACTTGACTACGAGCAAAGGTAAATACCGCTACTTTTTCACGTACTATCAGGTTATGAGACTGGTTTTAAAGTGAATGGAGGAAAAATGATGGATAGTAATATATTATTTTTCCTTTGGTATCTCTGAGATTTCTCTGCCAGGGAAGTTTAACTAGTCCTGTTACACAATTTCCTTTTCAGTTCCTTCACTGCAGCAGCGCATGAATGCAGTTGCTGGGTCATGAGGAACCACTCAGCTGACATTTGTGGGGCAGGAGGTAACTCTGTCCATCTTCATTTATGAGAAATAACAGCATATCTGAGAAACGTGCCTTTTTTTCCTCCTCCTTGTGTCTCTGGTTTAGCTGGTCCAGCTGCCCTGTGTTCTACTCTCTTCTACTATACTTCCCCACACTGTTGCCACAATTTTGCTTTTCCTGCTCTTCTGTCTCTTCTGTCACATGCTGAGTACCATTTTGGTCCTAGTCAGCTCTTCCTTTGTGCTCTTTGGAAAGCTCAGAGGAACTGTGTTAGACTCAGGCAGCCATTAAGAGGGAATGCTCTTCATATTTGTTTAGTTTGTGAGATAAGAAATCCATATGAAATGTTGCAGCCTGGATGAGGGGCATTTTCACCTCTACTGTTTGAACAACTTTATTTTTTACAGAATTATAGTGTCCTTTTGGATAACATAGAAGACAAGCAACCTCCAAAGCAATGACGGTTTTGTGGAAGCTTTTGCATTTATGGTACACCAAATGGTCAAGTAACTAACTTTTAGCTACCGATGGTGAGTGTTGAGGAAACCTTTAAATAAAGAACAAGCTGGATATTTTCTTTATACTGTGCTGGAGCAAGAGTGGAATGAGACTAACTACTGTCCTGTAACTAACTTCTTCAAGCTTACAATGGTATGATTTGGAATAGCTACATTTCATAGGTACCGTAACTGAAACTAAGCAGAACTTTGTGTATATCAACATGTTGTTTGAGCATGGTTTGCTTTGTGCCATACAACATATGGAGGCATTTAAGGGATGTAGACTGCAACAGAAGGAAGATCAATGAAGAGATAATCAATTTGCAGTGTTCAAGAGAAAAATTCCTTGAGTTATTTCACCCAGATGGTCTATAAGTACCCATTATTGGCAATGGTATCCCTCAGACAACATTTTAGGGACCGTAGTTAAATGGTTTTACAGAGGAAGTTTAAGACTTCACCAATTCTTCTTGTAAATTTTATTATGGTCCTCTAGTTGACCATCTTAAATTCTATCGTTTTTACACTAAGAAAGTTTTGGGCTTGTGTTATATCCTGAACCGTTAACACTCGCAAAATCAATGAGGAATACTTTCCATTTTTCTCAATTAATTAATTGTACTTGTGTTTAATTGGGTGATAAAGAAATAAATGTCCTTTACTTTCTAAATAAATGTTGTGATGAGGTGTTCTAATTGTAGTGGGGTGGGAAAGGCAATGGAATGTTGTCAGTTTTGTAAGTATAAAACACTTGGTCACTTAAACTTCTGACAATTAAAACAGAAAAAGAACAAAAAACGGAAGCATAGCAATAAATGTCATTTTCTTGTTATGTCCATTTGTTTTGGCCGTGTGTTCTCTGAATATGTGTAAAGAAAGCATGCTGCACTCAATTAAATAGAACAGTGTTTTACTACTGGAGAAGCTATCTCAGTAAATTATAACTTGGACATCTTTAATATTATCAGTAGTTTGTGTGAGGAAAGTAAAGTATAGCAACGTCCTCACAAAAGGAAAGTTCCTCAGTCCCCTTAGAACATAACATGAAATGTTGAGCCTAGAGCTATATGACCTGTTGTGGTATAAATTGTCAGCTATTGTGTTGCCTGATCTGGTCACTGTAGTATTATATTTTTCCGTGAATATTTATACTAGAATACTTTTACTTATGCAGACTAAACCAGTAATAATAAAATTTAAGACATCAGCATCTGCAAGTATTTCCTTTAGAACAGGGCACAATAATTCACTACTGAGCTGTGCAACTTTTCTGAACTACCTGTGTAGCTTTCTGCGAATATCAGCAAAACATGTTCTCAGTAAATTCAGCTTTAATGAATCAGCGTCAAATCCCATATTTTATCTGACTGCAAGGGAAGGAAAAGCAAAGCAAAGTATTCAAAGTGGCTCAAAGAAAATGTGATATAATATTTCACCTTTCTCTATTTGTCTAGTAGTCTAGTTTGACTACTATAGCATTGTTTATACCCATATAATTAAAAAAACTTAAAAGCAGGTTTCTTATTCCCTTTTTTGTAACTGAGAAATTACAAACTAATAAAACCAGCAGACTTAGCATGCAGACTGATGGAAACCACCCAAAATGAGACTAAAAGACCTGTTAAAAGCATGGTGCAGCATTTTATTAACCTTCTGCATATCTATTCACCCCAAAGGAAGAAAAGGAATAGCTATTGAAAAAAATATATGCTGTCAAAAGTTTCACCTACTTTGAACCAAGTGAAGTGTTGCATTCTTGAAGAAAAGTCAGTGAAAAAATGCCACTTGCTATATTTAACCAAGAGGTCTTCAGTTTGAGTAGCCATTTGACCATGGCAAAATCTGAGATGGAAATGGACAGTGTCTTTGTTCATTCAAAAATATATTGCAAGTAATACCATAAAATGCAGATTCACAAACTTTATTCATTTCAAATAATATGTATTTCATGGCTTCATTTGTTACCCTCTTCATTGAACATAGTTGTTTCTTGCATAACTTTTTATTACTAGTTTTATCGATATCTAGTAGAATTCTGCACACAAAAATCAAATTGTTGTAATCACAGAACTACTGGTAGTGTGAAAGCTCACACTTTAAGGGACTGACTCCAGGCAATAAGAGTTTACTGATGATATCTTTTATCTTCTGTAAGTCACAAAAAAATCACCAGCTTTGTAGTTGAATTTATTTTGCTCCAACTTTTCTTCTTTAAGAAAGTTATTTGGAGCTGATTTGCTATGCAACATATGAGGATGCCTTCTCAGAGTGTGACTGTTATGGCCTATAAGTAGCAGTCACTGAGAGGAGATTAAAGGAGCTAAGCAGGTAAGCTGATAAGCTGGAGAAATAGTTGTCTCAGTCTAAATTAATCTGATTCTATAAAATGCATAGTAAGTTTGTAAATTTGTTCATACTTTTTTATTTGTATTTTTTTCTTTTTCCTTTTTTCTTTTTCATTTTGTACTATAGTTCTGTATATGTAGCTTTCAGCATAATAGTGATGAGAATTTAATGGAAGTGATGCTCAATAAAGCAAAGCGAATGGCTACTTCTATGTGCAACTGCTCATGAATACTTAAGTTACATATATAGACACATTCAGGCAGTAAACACTTTCACAGTCACCCGGTCAGAGATGAGAAATCAGAGGGGTCTGATACATCACAAAATGTTTTGTCCTTTTAGTGGTTTTAATCCACAGAGCTAAAATTATGTATTTGTCAGATAAGGTGAAATAAACAGTGATATTAGAAAAATTATTAACTTCTAGTGGATTGTCTATGAGTGGACCAGAAGGTTAAGTTTACTGAATTATTCATGGCAATTTATTTTCTCAGCTCAATGCAACAGCAAAAATGTAAACTTTTGTTCAGCTCTGCATGCCTCTGTGTCAGTTTATTATTTCCCTGAATCACTGTTATTTTGCTAACAGAAGAAAGAGTTCTGTAAAGGGAAGCTGCCTATTTTATAGAGACTGTGAAAATTTTATTCAAAGTGCCATTTTCTTTTAAAGGGAAATAAATGAAAAAATCAACGCATAACAGTAATTTTTTAATTGCTGACCATGTGTTTGGTTCCTTTATCTGCAATCTGTGATTTTGACAGTCTTAGTCTATTAGTCTCACTGCACAATGTATTCTGAACAATATACAGGTATTTCCTTTGCAAATGTTTTCACACCATGGCAATTTTCACTTTGCCTTAATGTTAAATCAGAACGGTGGTAAGAAAGAATGCTACTAGAAAAAAATGCCACGATGTTGCCTTTCGTTGGCATTTAATACAAATGTCTTGGTCATAAATATTCTGGTGACGCTGTTTGAGATGGTAGTGGTGAATTATATCCAGTTACTAGAGTCAAAGTGAAAGTGCCTGGGTTTTCACCCAGTCGGCACACTAGGAGCTCTGAGATAAATAGCCAGAGCATTTAATGTACGATTAAGAAAGTGACTTACACCCTGTAGGAGAGCAGTAAAGTGTGAGAGATTCTCTGGCACTTGTGAGTTGAAAATAGAAATACCAAACATTTGTCAGAGAATGAAATTCCATTGTCTTTCTTGGTCCTAAAGTAAGAATTAGATTGCATTATCCAGCCACGAAGACTGAGAAGTAGTCAGCTTATTTAACTGCATTATACTTCCTTATTATTCCAAATATATTGTTTTTCTTCCTTTTTTTCCCCCCAGAAAAAGGACAGGGTGATGTCATGGTAAAAATGCACTACCATCCTATTTTATTTTTCATTCCGGTTGTGAAGAAAGCCTTTGGAAACTTAGCAATTTCTGTGTGTTCGTAGTTAACAAATGGTAATAACTGTGGATGTTAATTTCTGCAGTGTTCTGAATACTCTGTGGAGCATGAAGTCAGTCAGAAGACCCTTGAAAAAGTTAACCTTCAGAATTTGGGCAAGATGACTGCAGGGAACTCATTATGTTTACAATAATGAACAATCAGATTTTGGCCTAATTTATATTGGTATTATTCCTGAGCTATTCCCTTATAGTGT
Source organism: Pandion haliaetus (assembly GCA_013401275.1). NCBI lineage: Eukaryota > Metazoa > Chordata > Aves > Accipitriformes > Pandionidae > Pandion > Pandion haliaetus. The sequence continues at coordinate 6,036 of VYZV01000021.1, forward strand.
GTGTGGGAGGTAGTCACTAAAATTTTCTTTCATTATCTTACAGGACCTTGTGGTATATTTTAAGTATTGGAATTCATCTGTATTTAAAATGAACTGTTTGTTACACCGTTATTGTCCAAAGTCTTCTGTCTTTAAGATTTTGTAAAGGTATCTGTGTCTTGGGAATTGTCAAGACTAAGCTCAAATAATTGCTAAGATTTTGTAAGGTTATCTGTGTCTTGGGAATTGTCAAGACTAAGCTCAAATAATTGCTAAGATTTTGTAAGGTTATCTGTGTCTTGGGAATTGTCAAGACTAAGCNTAGCAACAGCAAAAAGAAGAGGAAAACAACATTAGCTGGCCAGATTAACACCACTGCAAAAAGGGTAATTTTGGCTTTTTTCTTTTCTTTTTTCTTTTTTCCTTTTTTTCTTTTCTTTTCCTTTCTTTTCTTTTCCTTTTTTCCTTTCTTTTCTTTTCCTTTTTTCCTTTCTTTTCTTTTCCTTTTTTCCTTTCTTTCTTTTCCTTTTTTCCTTTCTTTCTTTTCCTTTTTTCCTTTCTTTTCTTTTCCTTTTTTCCTTTCTTTCTTTTCCTTTTTTCCTTTCTTTCTTTTCCTTTTTTCCTTTCTCTTCTCTCTTCTTTTTTTCCTGTTTCTTCTTTTCTGGCACTAAAACCAAAGTGAATGGAAAAAGCCTCTTTTATAGCCTTAGTAAGCAAGAAAAGTGAAGCAAACAAGCCTTTGTTAAGAAGTCATGGGATCACAGAAGCACAACAGACGCAGCAGCAGTCTTGGTCTGTAGACCTACTAATGCTTGCCAGAAAGCAATATGATTGCAAGAATAGCATTTTTCTAAATGGAAATTTCTTGGAAATGGTGGTAGCTTCACAAACACAAAAAGGACATCTGAATAGCTCTACATTTGTCTTTTACTCTCCTGCTTTTCAGCATTTGTAACCAGCATTTTGATTGTATTTAAACATATAATTTGCATGATCTGGTAGAAAATGGCAGAACAGTGTCTTACTATGAAGCTGCAGGAAGATAATAGAGGGATCAACAACACATTAGAACCTCCTGTTGAGATAGATCCTGGGATGGCTGAACTGGCATAGAGTGAACGTGGATTTCCATGAACTAATCTCACTGCAAGTCAAACAGCTTTCTCTGAACCCTATCAGGACAGATAATGGTGTATTGCAGTAACTAAGGCAATAAAGGCTAATAACACATAAAGAAAAGAATGAGCTTTCTCACTCACTCTGGGTTCTGTGCACATTTCTGCCTCTGTACAAATATTCCTCGAATCTACCCTTTACTAGACAGTGCAGTTAGTGATGGACAGCTGATATGCACAGCGATGACAGTGACAGGACAGATTAGTCAGTGGTGGACAGAGAGCATGGCAGAACAATTAGATGGGTGGTAAGCTAGAATGAATATGTGTTGACAAATAAGATATTGACAAGATGAATAAACACAAGTGATAGGTAACAAGGTAGAACACAAACAGAGAATAGGCAAACTCCTTCTGGGTGTCTAGGTCACCAAACTCTGTATCCATAGGTCAGAATTGCAGATGACTGAAACAACAAAAAGACAGGACTGAAGTAAGTGGATCAGCAAATAACGTTTATGTATTGTAGAGAGGACTTCAATGCTTTAACTGGGAAAAGAAATTACATCTTAGAACAGCTCTGATTGGTACAACTTTATGATGATGCTGTAGCCTGTAGCAAATTGTCTATTATTTACTCTATGAAAATAAAAGTAATGACCTTGTGCTGACAAATAGAGTGCCTCCTTAGTCAGGATTGTATGCTGTGTAAGAGGAATGGGATGTTAAAACCTCGATAGGCGACCTCAGGGGATACAAGACAGAAGGAAATGTGGCAGAAAAATGTAAGCAGTGGAATTGGATCTAGTTTTCTACTTTTCTTTGGAATCCATTTCAGTATCTGCTTCTACTGATTTTTTTTAAAATTAGCCATCTTTTACATGTAATAGCTAACCACGTTCATTGCCAGCCTCAATATCATAAATTAAGTTGTGGTCTCTAGATAAGTACTTTGTTGCTTGCCAAGGGAAGTCAACATGGCAGTTCTGCATAAAAAGCCCCTACATATGCAAAAACAGAAGTCAAAACAGCTGCAATAAAAAATCACTTCATGATTTTCTACATTGTGGGAAAATGCCTTCTACACCTTTTCATGAGGAAACCCATATATTGTCTCTGCTGATATTCCCTCATGGCACTGTGTATCATGAACTCATTGTACAATCAGTCAAGTCATTTTCTCACTTCACATGAGATTGGAGAAGGCTTGTCACAACAACTCTGCAGCTTATTTATACAGCTGACACACTGGAAAAGTGATGTAACTTCACTGTGGAGGGCTGTGTTTTTCTAAAAGAAGGAAATATCACGTAATCCAGCCCTGAATTACTACTGCGATCTTCCCATTTGCCGTGGATGCAATGCAATTGGTCTTTCTATGTCTGCTGACTTTGGAAAAAATACTCATCTTCTAGTGTCACAGCTGTCTGTCTGTTCATTTGATCTTCACACTCAAATGCCATGTTCTGTTTATCCCACACTTAGAGATCAGAAGGTTGGATAAGACTATTGGGGTCATTTCAGTTGCACTATAATTACAAGATGATCCTCTCCACGTCTCTCTTAAGTGTTTTATCTGGTCTACTTTGAACATAGCTTTGTTGATGCATCAGTGACTTCTTTTGAAAAGCTATTCTACTGCCTAATGGACTTTATGGGAAAATTTCTTTTTATCAGTGAGCTAAAATTTACATTTTTTATATTATAGTTCATTACTCTTTAATCACCTTAAATAATGCTTTGTCTTTCCCCTGAAAATATTTCCTATCAGTAGCTGAGAAACTAAGTGTATGCTGAAAGTCAGTGTAGTATAAATTAATTAGAATTAAGTACACTGTCATTTTTTTTTACAAAATGAAAGCCACTTTCATTTTTCCCTTCCTCATTTTTATCTAGGTAGACAAAAAAAATCCAGTAATAGAATTTTTCTAATCCTGCATGATCCAGTAGATTTTTGGCCTCACATGAACGGACACTTACAAATTTTGTTAGTTGACTTGTAATCATTGCAGGTATAACCTTGTTTCAATGTATCTGTCTACCCTGAAAAGATTAGGAAACAAGTGGGCTGACTAATGTGAAATCAAGTAGCATGTGTTCGTGTGTGTGTATATATATATATATACAAACACACATATAGTGGGGAGTGTGTGTGTGTGTATCCATACATGCACATATACATATACATACACCTACATGTAAATATTTTTTCATGCCTTGTACCTGCAGGACACCCCTTAGGCACTTAGCTGTAAATTCTGTGGCATATTATAGATTCCTTTATGTTCAATTTCTGCCATAACTGTTTAGGGATCTGACTTAGCAAATGAGGTTTTATTTCTGGGATAATCAATGGGCCAGTCTCATACCTGTTGTGCATCCGGAATTCTCATTGAGCACAAGTAGACACCAGTATGAAAAAAAAAAAAAAAAATAGCACTGAGACCAGAATGATCAGATACAGTAACCTTTTTGGTTTGTGCATATTTCCCTTAAAATGTTTGAAATAATGATTCTTAATTTTATGTTGAGTTCTAGTCTCAACTTTTAAGATGCTTGTATGATTTTCAGTGAGATAGACTTTTAATTCACCCTTATCCTAAAAAATGAGTAAATAAGTGGAGAATTTTTTACTGAAGCCCAACACCCATTACACAGTAAAATATCTGCAGTCTGAACTCTTCCTGCTCCCTCTTCTATTTCTCAAAAATGATAGAAATGGCAGGGTTTGTTTTTTTTTTTTTTCAAACTTGTATTTATAGGTCCTTTAAGCAAATCTGACTGTCCTTCTGTCTTCACTATTTTGCAGGCACACACTCTGTTTCTATGTGGCTACTTGAAATATTTCCTGTGGTGAGAGGTGGCTTCAGCTTTGGAAGAAGAAGAGAATAGATGATTTTTCTCACCTTCTGTATACTCTGATGGCAGACAATTAAGGATCCGATGCTGAAGCTATGGCACCATGAGGTGAGTCAGGGCCATAGACTGTGCTGCAGGATGCTTTTGAGTTCAGGGATTGCAGGAGGAGACACCACCACTACTATAGCACTAAGCAGCATGATGGCTCATTCTGGTGTGCAGCCTGGAGCCAGGGAGTTGCTTTGCAAGTGCTTATAATGCCAATATTGTGGTTAGGGACTAGCACATGGAGCCCATGTGGAAGAGTGTCATAAAGAAAGCACGAGAGCTGACAGGTCTGTGTGGTGTCTGATTACAAGGCAGTCACATACGGAATGAAATAATTACTTTAATTAAAGTAGTACTTGTCCTAAACTGAGTTCAGTTTAAGGCTGAGAGTGGAATAAGGCCACATCTATTCATCTTTGTATTTATGTCTCTTTCCTTCCTTCTCCTCCTAATACATAAATATCTGAAAAATATAAATGAATTCATCATCACGGCAACTTGGGTTGGGAAGGATTTGTGCTATAGAAGGGTAACTGAGGCATAAACAGCCTGGATCTGCCTGGTCTTCAGCCTGCTAAATGAAAGACTTGGTCAGGCCAGACTCAGGAAGGAATAGGACAGTGTCATGAAATCCTTAGAACGGCTCACTAAGGTCCAGAAAATTATTACCTGTGCAGGAGCCACGGGTGTTTCTGTAGGATAGTCCCATGCTCCTGAATGAGAAACTGGGAGCCACACATCTCTTCCCAGGAGGAAACACTAGGCTAAAAACTATCTCCAACGGAATGCCCCATGTGAAGCCAGAGTCCTGGCATTCCTCCTCTTAAAGGAAGCTGCTCTTTAGCTAATTTAGGCACACTGTGTTACTTTTGCTTAGCCTCGTTCTCCATCTCTGAACTTTGGATACAGTTTCAAGAAAAGATAAAGGACACCATTCCTGGTCTTGCCAAATAATTTGCAGCCTAGTAGAACAACGTCTTAAAATATACGAGCAGACCACTGACACCCCTCCAAGTCTGAAATAAGCCTCAGACAGGACTAACCCCACCGCAACACTCTCTCTCCCTCCCCGCACCCCGCCATGGGTCCTCCCATCACTCATCTCATGTACCAAAGGCACATAGCGACTCTGCTGGTATATCCTGTATTCAGAGGAGGACCTCAGACTGAATTAATCCAAGCTCAAGATGGAGGACAGGAACACAAACCAGTGTGTTTTCAGTCCCTCTTGGTGGCTAAGTTGTAGCTATGCTTAGTCTATGGCTTTCTGGACCATGTAAGTTTTTTTTGTTGAATGTCATCTATTGTTTTTCTAGGTGCTGTAACATGTCTTTGCGGCACGCACTTACTTAAAACAGAGTCTGAGTCATGCCTAGACTGTATAACTGAGAACAAACAATGCTGGAGGCCTGATTCACATGTTACCTTTTGAAAATTGTTAAGAATTATGAGTGTAAGAAAGATAACAGCAATGTTATTGTATTAATTTTCCTTTCTTATACTGAACCCACTGCTCTCATGGAATATGTGGAAGAGAAGATATTTGATAGAAAGGTTTTCAACTGTGTGTGTACCCTGTTTTAAAATGGAATGATAAATAACACAAAATTTTTTATATCCGCAATGGAAAGATATTAGCCATATCAATTTCAACAAAATGTGCTTTATTTTTAGGGAATAAATGTTCAGTAAGTTGATCACAGTGACGGATAAAGCTGCAATCTACGTGCCAAAGACAGCAATAAAAAATAAACATCAACTCAACATCAAGAAATTAATCTTATGAGAATGAGACAGTTATTTTGTCACAATGATCTATTCTGATGATTTTATTGCTTTTTGACTGCTTGATTAACTATATATATAACCTCGTGTTCTTGTTCCCACGTTCTTAACAATGCTTCAAAATACTGTGCCTTTTTATGCTTTAAGTGTTGTGCAATAAAGATACATTTTCAAGCCAGATTTAGAGTAGATCTAATGAAAAAAACTCAAGCAAATATACAGCTCAATTCTTCTGTTATTGAAAAGCTGTCTTCTGCTTGAAAATAAAGATATTTTCTTGACATTTCGGCCCACCAGAAAATGGATAATTAATAAATCTATTATTTTACAATTATGTTTTATAAATGAGCTAGGTAAAGAATTTTGTCCCCAAGCAATTCCTAGGAAACACTACTCTAGTTTAGATGTGAGCAAAGTGACCACTAATTAGTATTTGCAGACTCATCATAATATTGTTCAGGTGTTCAAAAAACTTTTGTGCTGCTACTAATTAAAATTAATTTGGAGTTTTAGGAATGTACTGCTGTAGAGCACCTTGGCAACACCTCTTCAGCCTATGGTTCCATGCATTTTTCTATCATCTTGAAAAATAATAGGCATTCTGCTCTCAAAAAAACAAGCCATAAAAAAAAAAAAAATCCTTGTGTCATGTCATTAGAAAACTATTTTGTTCACAACTATGTTTAATTATTGCTATAATGACAGTGACTACATGTGATCAAATCTGCATGGGATTTCCAGTCTACATTATCTCAAACATGAACTGAATTTTCTCAGTACTACAATATATAAAAAGAAAAAAAAAAGATACTCTTTACATTCATGACATCTTTTGCTTGTGTTTAGCTTGGGGCCATACCATACAGCTCCACAAATGCTTGTATCAGCAGAACTGAGGAATTCCCAAACCTTTAATATGTGGGAATGAACAAATTTTCTAAAACAAACATCTAGGGATTCTAGAGAGGCCATCCGTGCTGCCATTGCGATCACAGTCACTGTTTTGGTATTTTATACGATGCTGCTATTTACTTTAGAAGCAATATGCCCTAAACCAGAGATAGTGTATAAAACCACAATTCTGCTGCTCTCTAATTTTGAAAGTATTTATATTGTGCAAAATAAATATATTCTTACTCTCACTACTGATATGTATATATTATATATACACACATATACACAAAGGCAGTGTTGTATCTGTATATATAATATAGATGGCATCTTCTGTATGTTCAGGAGACATTGCATTTCTGTGGAACATAACAGAATTGTAAGCTTTGCTGAGTATCTCACTGAATTGAAATAAATAGCTTAGGCTCTTCAAATTCCATTTTTATGCTCAACAAACTGTCACCTAGGAAGTAGTTTTGCATGGTTTATGACAGTTTCAAGAGATTTGCAGTTGTGCCCTGAATGCATTCAATTATATTCAATATCAACCTTCAGAATTACTTTTTACCATTAGCTGGACAACTTTAGTGCAGAGGAAAGTGCTTTATTTAGAGATAGTATGCTAATGTCATCTATTTGAACATCTGATATATTTAAACAGGCCATTCCGTACAGAGAAAAAATTGCATCAAGTACATATTAAATATCATAGGCCTTTTTTTCCCCAGTATTATCCGGCTGAGCAGTCAACTACAGTGAGTCGGCAAGAGGCTGAGGAGGACAGGCTGAGCCCTGGGGAAACCCCTGCTGCTGTGACAGAGCTTGGGCCTCAAGGCGTGCGCGTGGACTTCGTACTCTAGGAGCCACCTCGTCTTTGTCACTTGGCCATGGCTCCAGTCTCTAGAAAACTCAAGAGAGAGATTATTGAAACACTACCTGAAAAAAACATGTAAGATTTCTGCCTCCCTCTGCTTTGTACAAGGCAGATGGTCGCTCATCATCTGCCTCTCACCATGGACTCCGGCCGAAAACAGCTCCACCAGTCCCGTGCATTGGGCCTTACCAGATTAATCTCACGTGAGTAACTGCCCCTGCAACAGTTGCTGATGACAGTCAGTCACCATCTTTATTTCACATGCATCGCTAAGCAGTCATCCCTTTTCTGTGTTTGAAAATGTGACAGGCCTGAAACTCTTTAAAGCTAAATAGGGATCTGCTATCCTTTGGTCTCTGAAACCAGTCAGTGACGTGACCTGGCAAACTTAAAACATAGATGTTGTTATCATGGGCAGGAAAGCAATGCCTTAGATTTTAGGGTATATCACTTAAAAGGATTCTATCGAGTGTCTGTGGTGAGGTGCTGGCAGTGGGGGGCTGCAGGGGCGGCCTCTGTGAGATGGGCACAGCCGGTTCCAGCCGGTTCTGCAACAGCCTCACTGCAGGGCACAGCTGAGCCCCTCAGTGAAAACTGGTGGTGCCTCTGTGAGAGCCTATTTAAGGAAGGACAAACGTGCTATACAGGCAGAGGAGTGAGTAAAAAAGTGTGAGGAGCAGCCCTATGACCGCCAAGGTAAGAGATAAAGAAGGAAGGGGAGGAGGAGGTGCTCCAGGTGCCAGAGCAGAGATTCCTCTGCAGCCTGTGGAGAGGACCATGGTGAAGCAGACATCCATACTGCAGCCTGTGAAGGACCCCACGCCGGAGCAGGTAGAGATGCACCGAAGCTCACTCCCTTCGATGTATTTTGAAAGACATGGTAAATTCATATAAGAGAAAAGAAATTTGCTTTCATCATAAATATCATGCTTTAGTCTGTTACCTCTACTAATCTACAGCCTAAGTTTGCATGTAGTAAAGCATAACTGGATTTTTTTTTTTTATTTCAAAGGATCTCTACTCCTTGAATGCAATCCTATTATTGTTCGATTAAAAATATTTCAAAAAGATCATGTGTAACTCAGAGATATGGCCAGATTGCTAGGTGTTTCTTGGAACACAAAGTGGTGTATCAGTAAGGATATTGAGTCTCTAACAAAAAAATTGAAAAGACTGTCTACCAAAGAGCAAACTTACATAGGCATGCTGATGTGCCTAATTAAAGAAGCTGTATGATGATCATCAGGAGAATATAAGTACTACTAATGTAATAGTTTAACTTAATCTAAATTGGACTGTTCTGGAAAATAACTACTAACTGGTATTGAGAGAGACTGATGAAAAGTCATGTAATTTTTACTGATAGTTCTATACTTGCACACAGAAACAAATTCACTCCAATGCTAGGCGAAACAGTTCTAGTGAATCACAAATAAGCACATAGCATAAATGCTGCCTTTTTGCTAAATGCTAAGCATCAACAATATACTGTTATCTGCAGCCTCAATTACAGAAAACTTCAGGTTTTTGACAACAGTAACAAAACATTTTAAGTGTTGGCAGCAGTCTGGAGGCCCAGGTTCAGCTGGCCTGGGCTGCAATAACACATGGAGTTTCCTGCTAGCACAGCTCCTCAGGCAGCCTGAGCCAGGGGGGTCAGTCCCTAATGATTACTGGTTCTGGCAGATTTCCTCCTATGAGAAACTAACACTTTATTGAAGTCTTTATGGTCCTGCAAAGCTTCCACCTGCTTTTTTGTTAAAACTAACACAATAAAATTCTGCAACGCCAGTGATGGCTGTGCAAGCAACATAAAAGCCCATTAACTAACTCAAATGATATAATATCCTTTTGTCTAACATTTTTCTTTTCTCTTAATGAGAACTGAAGTAATGTAAAGGTTCTAACACCTACCTCTTATTTTCCCTCATTTTGGCAGGGAGGGAAACAAGAAAAAAAAAACCCAAACAAATGGAATGTACTATTCTGTAATTTGAGCAATTATATTAAAAATCAGAACATTACAAAACTCAGTTTCTCATATTAAACAATAATTTGGCAGTTTGTTGTATTATTGTATTATATTTTATATTTATGCAGTGATAGAATCTTTCTGTGTTATTAAATGTGTACCCCAAAATACAGAGAATACAAGTTCAACAGTTTCATTGCAGACTTTAGCATCACCTTAAGGAAAACTTATATATTTTAATTTCTGTATCACTGGCTTTTATAGGTGTCTGAAGATTCTGTATTACAATTATACAGAGTGACTGTTTTAAGCAGTACACCTAATTTCATGCCTTTTAGTTATTGACAGACTCTAAATATCCTAATTTTCATTCTGCTTACTACAACTCCAGCTGCCAATTTTGACTCAATGAGTATATACCTGCTTCAGGTCACCATCATACCTACAGATGGATACCATTAAAATTTTGTTTGTGTTAAGTGAGAACAAGGTGCACAAGACAGGTGATCTTTTGATTTAGCTTTTAGAACAAGATCTTTGCTGATGACAGAGCAGATGGTCAACTTTGTTGAAATGGAGAATTAAAATAACTGGATAGATTTTGGCAGATGTTCACTACATTCATGCATAAATAAATGTAATCCTCACCCTTTATCTCCCCAGTCTGGTTCCAGGTGTAAAGGATGTGCAGTGTATCATCTGTAGTTTGTTCTGAAACCTGAACCATAATAACTCTTCATTTTCTAGTATCACTACAGTGAAAGAATGATGTCTTCTGTTTTTAGCCATCAGAAGACATAAAGATTGTTAAAATCTCAATTTATTTTCATATATTTGCTTTACAGTTTATTACAGAGAGAAAGTTTCTTGCCAATCAAAATGGGATTTTCAGGACAGACTGCTCATCTTAGCAGTAAAGCTAAGAACTATGTCGTACACATCCTCTAGCAGTGCTCACTGCTTAAGCACAAAAAAGGGATGTCAATATGTATTATAACTCATCCCTGAAACTCATGTGTACAGATCCTGTTGTTTGTGTTTAGCTTACTTCCATTAGAAGGCTACTCATTTTGGGACTTTCCAGTCTGAAGATACTACTTCCACAACCTCATCTTTTTAGATTCATCCCCAGAAAGTTAGAATAGTTCGGCTTGGACCAGCTTGACCAAAAACCAACATGGTGAGAGTAAGGTGACGATCAGTATGGTGTAGGATTTGTAGTACAGCCTGAGAACTCACCACTATATGGCAGCACTTGTTGTAGACTCCTGGTGCTTGGGGCGGAGCTGGGGGATGTGTGCTGCCTTTTACTAGCAATACAAAATATTCAGAGTAGACTTTTAGAGCGTAATCATCTTGTGAAATGCACAGATGCCAAATATACATGTCTCTTCACACATCATACTGTAAATCAAGGATTGGCTAATTTCTGAGGCTGTGGGGATTTTTCATGAGAAAATATTGATTCATCAAAGCAAAATACTTCAAAGATGTGCATAGCTTTGATAAGCTTTAATATGGAGAAAGTTTGTCAGAAATCCTTTGTTTATGAAGAAAAGCTCTTTGTCAATAAAATTCCCTCCCTGACAATGTGGTGTCCATGGAATTTACTTGCAAAACAGGAAGTTCTTGTTCATAGGCTCAACCTGAAACAGTGTTGTGAAAGAAAACCAGCAAGTTCCTGGGTTCATGTAGACTGTACAGTGTTTTACATAGGTGGGATTTTCAGAGGTATCTGCTCAGTACTGGGCAGATTTCTGCAGGGCCTCAAATCTAGAATAGTGAAAACTACTGATTTTTATACCGGGTAGAACAATTCCAAGATGAGTGAGAAAGACCAAAGCCCCAGGGAAACCATCACTTTTTTATAGGGCTTTGGCTTCAGATATGGAAAGCCCTGGCTTTGGGTGTGATGGGTGGCACTCTCTTGGGATCACCAGAAGATTTAATACCAAGAATATAAGTAGTTCTCATATAAGACTTGCTATTTTCTATAAAAGTTTGAGCAGACAATAAGCAGCTTGCCATTTTTTCATAGAAAAGGAGAAAAAAGTAATACTGCCTGTCTCTTAAGCTCCAGCAGAAGTCACATCCTCTTTCTTTCAGGGAGACCAGGTAACATCAGGTGCTCAGCAACTCATCTGACAAGGCAGAGCTCAAGTTATCTGACAAGTGACAGGTGCAGTAAAAAGGCTTGAGACTTTCCTGTCACCAAAGGTGACAAAGGCATTGTATCTTCAGTCTTCTGGACCAAGAGGCTAATTCCATTCATTCTTTGAAGTACTGAGTTGTCCTTTCCATTGCCAAATGGGCTGCATGTCTTGAACTCTGACAGAGTGTCCTCTGAGGCCAGTGGCATTGATACGTTATTATTGATTAATATTGTCCACAAGTGAGTCAGAGCATGGTCCCTTAATACTAGCACTGTGCAAACTCAGAAACCAATGATTTTTTGAGGAAAAAAAAAAAATTATTGGACTTCTGCCACTGTGAATTCAGAACGTTTTTCTGAGCCCTTATCATTAATGTCTGAAATAAAAGTACTCTTAAGATAATACAGGTCTCTTAGGACTGTGGATGATCTTGTGGATGACCTTGTGGACTATCAGTGGTTCAGGAGCCAGAGTTGAAGAGTCCAGACACTGGCTGAAGGATATGTGTCAGGAACAAACTCCATTTCAAAAGTGGGCAATAATTAATGAAGCAGCTCTTACAATCAGGTGTCTCACAATGACCCTTCTAATAAAAACCTTAACTATCTACTCCCATCCTTTCAGTGAAAGGAGATAAAATTATCTTGTTGAAAGACTGATGAAATAGTTTATGACATTCAGATATAGGCTTTAATTTTTTCCTGTGAGTGTTTTGCAACTGGGGCAATACCAATTCTGTTGTATGTGCCATGGCATTTCAGCAATTCTTGCCAACACAATAAAGAAAAAAAGGGTTGTAGAAAGAAATAGAATGATAAAACTTGTCAGAACCACAAGATGGCAATACTGTTTAAAATATAAAGCTTACTGAACTAAAACAATAGTGTTATGACCATTCATAGCAGATAGCATGCATACCACTTGTTTACAACTACAGTGTAAGAAAGATGGATACTTTCAACGAAGATAATCACAAGTTAGCGATATCCGCAGGGTTTGCTTTAATTCTCATTTTAACAAGTACTGTAGAACAGGTTCTTGTTCAGTACTGTGGCTCAAGCTCCAGTGGAACAATGCAGCTGGATTTCAACACAAAACGTGTAAGAGAGAAGAATAAACATATTGCAATCAGTGAACATACTGCACATTCATTTTCCCTTTCATGTCCTCAGTTTCTGGAGAAGAGAAATTTGAGGCCATTAAATAGTGTCTGGCAGCTATTTTTGTCGATTAGCTATCATGTTAATAATTACAGCCACTTTCAGGCAGCAGAGAGAGCAGATGCAGGAGGCTGCTGTGGCATTGCTTCATCAATATAAAATGTGTTGCATACAAAAGGTGTCATTCAGACTAAGCAGATAAAATGATACTATATACTGAAGGGTAAACATCATATTCCCATTTCTGGGGTACTGCGTGGTTATGTTATTAAATAGTTATTGATATTGTCTCTTGTAACAAAACAAAGAATAACACCAAACTAAAGTGCTTGCGTAGCAGCAGCTCGTTGAAGATAGGTGGCCAGCTTCACAAGTAATGAGAGTAAGAACTAGATGGTCTCACAGCTGGGCAAAGAGGTTCATCAAATGCATATGAACGCATTGAG